>CM050323.1:82370050-82398362 GCA_027475135.1 Bactrocera correcta | reverse complement strand
ATGTTTTTATATACATACATACATATATGCGATATACATACTATGTATATGAGATACTATCATAATATCCTGAAAAACTTAATGTATTACAATAATATTGTATGTAAATTACATTTCTTCATTTTTTTCATACACATCTACATATTAGCATATAATTACATATGTACATACAAGTTAATGCTGCCCACCAATAATATCAACACGCACCTTTGCTGCTGGCAAAAATTGAACTCCGTTTATTCAAAAAATTTACTTAGTTTTTATAATTAAATTTTGCTTACTTACTAAAAACTTACATATGTACGAGTTCTTACTGGCTAGAACTTATTTCTATACATCAAATAATCATAACGTAAGCTAAAACCATGGCGAACCTCAGTTTGGTTGTGAAACGGCTCACATTGCGGCGGCACGGTTTCCGCTTGTTATAGTGCCGACGAAATGTGTTTTTGTTATTGCAATTTTTGGAAATTAATTTTATTTGATTTAATTTTACTTGAGCAATGCAAAATATTGCTGAATTGGATTTTACTTACAAAATTGTCTGTATATTTTGTATATGTGCTAACTCCCCCTTTCTTAAGCATCAGCGTATCGCTGATAAAATTTCATTTGCTACTGAAATCTGTGGATAATCTACTATTGGTGGAATAAAAAACGAATTCCTATTTTTTGGTTTTAGTATGATATACAAAGCTAATGATAGTGTTATTGCAACAAGAATTGCTACGAAGCTTGAGCTAACTGAAAGAATGTTTTTTGCTGTTATGCGTTCTAGCTTATTTACATTATTTAAATGAAGTTGATGTAAATAGTTTAGATCTAGTTTGATTTCATTTTCTGTTAGGTTATTCTGAAATATTGCGGGTAAGACCTGGAAGAACCTTGTTTGCCAGTTTGTGTAAGTAACGTTGTTCAAGGTTATAGTTTCATTAAAGAAGTTTATAAGAAATGTACCATTTAGTTTAAGAGATGTATTATTATAAGTCATATTTCCAATGAAATTTGAAAGAAATAATGTTCCTTCTTCGATTAACTCAATTATAGCTTTATTTTCGTATTGGTAATCGCATAGCGCTTTTTCTCCGCTAAGAATTTGTGCGATGCAGTGGGTTTTGTCCAGTTTTTGAAGTTGGTTTCTCTTGCATATTTTAGTGTCATCAATTTCAATGCATTTCCCAAGTATGCCGTATTTGTCATTTTGGGATATGAAAAGGTTAGTGAATTCTTAATAAACTCGCTTAAGGTGTTTTACAGTTGAACGTATAATAATATTATTGAATATGGTATCTTCGGTTTGTGGTAGTGAAATTACATATAAAAGAAGTGAATCTTTGACAATCATAGTAGTGTCTCGGTTTGAGAAAGAACATTAGCGATATCTTCCTTATTTAAAATTTGGGAATGGACAATTCCTTGTTTTGCTAGCTGGGTTGCCATTATAATTTTCGCAATTTCATCTTTTAATGTCTGTTCGAACAATTCCCTGTTATCCTTACTTATTTCGTCCATTATTGTGTTATAACTATCTAGTATTTTATTATTTGTCTTGATAAGGTATTCGTTTGTGGTATATTGTATGTTACTGTTTTCAGTCAGTTCATGTGTTGTAGAAAGAATTCGGTCCCAGTCCGTAGCATCGGGGTTTCCTGCTAACCATTTCCAGGCGGATCCAATCCAATTGATTGATCTCTTCTGTATGGTTGTGTTTTTTGTTCGTAGTTGGCTTAGAAGGTTATCTATTTCGGAAAGTTGATGTTTTAGTTGTGGAAGTAAAATACTTGTTTTACTAATTTCGTGGTTTATAGTAAGTCTGATGTCATGGGCAATTTTTTCGTATTTGTTCAAGTCGATAGTATGAATAATTTTATATGTTCCTTTACTGACTTTTCCTTGTCCTTGTTTGATCGTTACGAGCGGGCTGTTACATTCGTAAGTGTCTACCGTCGCAGTCGTCCAGTACGGTAAGAGTCTAAAAGATAAATGCCTGTTAGTTTCTTAAATGCGATTTATGAATCTTTCTATTATTTTTAGTAGTTATTGTTACGGTATTGTCTTTAGCGACAGTTTCTTTTATAAAAATAGGTTTAGTTTTACCCTTAATCTGTTTGTTCTTTTTAAATACAGTATCACCTGGTTCGTAATTCTTTATTTTTGATCTCTTTTTGTTATGATAACTTAACATACTTTTTTTTTGTTTCTGGCTATTTCATTTCGGAGGTCAGAATTAACTATTTCTTTAAAGTTTGTTAGATCTTGGAAATTAATTCTCTGCGTTCTTCCAAAAAAAATGTAGGCTGGCTTTTTTTTCGTAACTGATTGTATAGTGTTATTGTATCTGTCAAGTGCAATATTGATGATTTCTTTAATAGAGCATTCAGAGTATTCCACTTGGAGGCATCTGGTTATTCCAACAATAGTGGAATGCACACGTTCTATTGCACCATTAACCTCACTCTTTTGGGGTGGTGCTAAATAGATCTCTATTCCTAATCCTTCTAAATAATTCAATGTTATTGGGCTTATAAAGCTGCCCTCGTTATCCATGACTAATGTCTTTGGTACAGTAAAATAGTGAAGAAGCTTTATCAGCTTATCCCTGATATGCAATACTGATTTATTCTTGATTCTAAAAAATTTCGCAAATTTAGAGAATTTGTCAACGCACGTAATAAACTTTTCACCGGATATTTCTATAATGTCTATATGCAGTATTTCTGTTGGGTATGAAGGTATGGGAGTTGCTTGTAACTTGGGTTTTTGTGGATGTCGGTCGTATTTATTACATCCACAAATTTCACATGACTTAGTATATTTTTTAATAAGTTTAGTCATCTGCGGGAAGTAATATCTTTCCAATATCTGGTCTTTATTTTCCTTACCGTTTCGATGAGCTCTTTTGTGTTCCTGTTCTATTATTTTAAATTTAACTTCCTCATCAGGGATATCAGTAACCACTTTCTGTGTTATCCTGATACGAAATTTTGAGAAATATTCTTGGTATACTTGCTGTAATAATGAAATATATTTTTCGTGGATTTTAATACCATTGATTATATTTGGGTTGAGAACGCTTTTTAAGATTTCAATTAGTTTTTCCTTAATGTAAGCTTCACATGTAATGCGGTGCCTGTGGTACCTTGGATGAGGTTCTTCGTGAATTATCTCCACCTTTCCTTCTAAGAATACAATTTGATTTTTGAAAACATTTAATGGCGCTTCACAGTGAGGAATGAGTTTTGAGCTATCCTCTTCTGCGCTATGTTGTGAATTTTCATCTGTGGATGTGAGCGTATTTATTTCTCTTGGTAACCGTGATAACGCATCAGCGACTACGTTAGTTTTTCCCGGTTTATAAATGAGTTTATAATTATACTCTTCTATCCTTGCTTTCCACCTTTTGAGCTTGGCGTTGTTGTTACTGTTACTTAGTGCAAACGTCAGCGGCTGGTGGTCGGTAAGGATTTTTTTTTCCTTAGCTCCATATAAGTAGGTCCTTAACTTGTCGAGAGACCATACTATGGCGAGCATTTCTTTTTCAATTGTGGAGTAATTCTCCTCGGTTTTATTGAGTGATCTAGATATGTAAGTTATGGGTCTATCTTTACCGATTTCCCCTTGTGAAAGGACTGCCCCAATTGCTGTATTGGAAGCATCTGTCGTCAAAATAAATGGTTTATTGAAGTCTGGGAATACCAGGATTTCGGAAGACATAAGCAGATGTTTTATATCATGAAATGATTTTAAGCATTCCTCTGTTAGCGAAATTTGTAGTCTTTTAGATTGACTTGCTTTCACTTGCGCATTTTCGCCTCTAGTTAAATTTGTAAGTGGCTTGACAATTTTCGCAAAGTCTTTTATAAATCTCCTGTAATATGACGCTAAACCTAGGAAACCTTTTAATTCCTTAAGGTTAGCAGGTGCAGGAATCTTTTTAATAGCGGATATCTTTTCAGGATCTGGCAAAATACCTTCTCCTGTAACAATATGCCCTAAAAATTCCACTTTCTTGAAAAATTTGGATTTTTTTAGATTGACCTTTAGAATTGCTTTACACAAGAGCGCGAATACATCTTCAATATTGTTTAGATGTTCTTCTTTAGTTTTCCCTGTTATTATAATATCATCAAAATAGACGTAGCAGGACTTCCCTATAAGAGGTTTGAGAACGTCATTGATCATTCTCTGAAAAATGGAAGGGGCATTTTTAAGCCGAACGGCAACCTAGTAAATTCGTATTTACCATTGGCTGTTGAAAAAGCTGTCTTTTCTATGTCCTTTTCCTTCATCCTGATTTGGTGGAATCCGGATGTAAGGTCGAGTGTGGTTAAATAACTGCACTCGCCTAAGCTAGCAAGAGTGTTGTTTATATCAGGTATTGGGTAGGAGTCAGGTATCGTTACTGCATTTAGTCGTTTAAAATCGACGACAACTCTGTACTTCTTTTCCCCTGTCGGTCCTGATTTTTTCGGTACAATCCACAATGGCGAGTTATATGGGCTCTTTGAAGGCCTTATTACACCATTGTCCAGAAGTTCTGCTATCTGTCTTTCTACCTCACTCCGGAGGTTGGTTGGGTAAGGGTATGATTTTGTATAGATCGGCTCTTCACTTGTTGTTCTTATTTTTGCTAACACGGTTGTATTGATTGTCCCACTGTCAGAGACTGGTCCGAAAAGTTCCGAGTACTTATTTATTATTATCTAACCTCCTGTTCATGGGTCGTTTCTTGAATATTATTTATTTGTTTTGATACTTTTTGTTTTAGTGGCAGTACCACATCCCCGAGGGTTAGCGTGTCATTTTTTCTGTTTATAATCGCTCCCAATTCTTTGAGGGTATCATCACCTATGATGCCATCAAAGGACTTTAAATTAGGTAATATAAAGAAATCAATCTTATTTGTTATACCTATACTTTTAAAAAATGATCCACACAGTTTATGGGTTATTTTTACTGGACCCGCGGCTGATTGGACTTCAAAAGGACATCTAAGTTTACTGGAATTCCTTGAAAGTTTTTCACACACAAAATTTTTATTAGCTCCTGTATCTATAAGGAACTTTAAAGTACCCCCATTTTTTAAGGTGAGTTCTAGATGGGGTAAACTAGAGAGGCGTCTGTCATAAAATTTATTTCTTCGCACTCTCCACCTTCAGTAAATTCCTGGTCCTCTGTTTGAATATTAAATAATTTTGGGTGTTTCCTAGGAATATTTGAAGAACTGTTGGATGGCCTTACTAAAGGTATATTTACCGGTCGGTTCATATAATTTATTTTTTGTGAATGTATTGAAGGGTCTTCCTCCATCGGGACTGCAGGCTTGGGTTTGGTTGGCCTAGGTGGAGGTAGCGCTTGAGTTGGAATATTTTTATTATAAATTTGATTTTTTTCGAACGAGTTTAATTCCTTTGGTACAAATACCTGTTTTTGGTTCATTTGGTTTCTTTGCGTTTGGCTTAAGCTACCTATATTCCTTGGGTAGATTGAATAGTTTCTTAGGTTAATGTTTTGTATTTCAAGACAGGAAGCGTATGCTTCGGGTAAGTTCTTGGGTCGTTGGATGACTAGCATCCTGGATAGTTCACCGTTTAGGCCTCTGATGAATACGTCAAGGGCTCGGTTCCTATAAGTTTCTAGTAGCACGCTACTTGTTTCTCTGGAATAGTCCTGTCCCTTTATTTTATTGATTATCAAAGATAATTGGTGATTAATTCGAGCATAAAACTGCTCTACGCTAAAGTGCTTTTGAGATAAGGATCCTAGTTCGTGTTCTAGAGTCCTTAGGTCGCGTTTGTCTGCGTAGTGCAGTGACAAACAACTCTTGATTGTCCCCCAGTCGTCATCAAATATATTATATGATATTAAGGCCGTATCCGCAGGACCTTTCACTTTTTGCCTAATATGCCGTAAGATGGCTCTATAGAGTGGCTTCGTCCTTACCACCTCATAGTCCTGTAAAATAGATTCTACATTGTGGATCCAGGAAATAAATTGGATCGGGTCTCCTTCGAATGTCGGTAGGTTCTTTACACTATCAGGCAATCTGCTAATTTCGGCTAGGTCTGCCTCTGTCAGGTGAATAAGGTTATTTGGGTTAGCGCTTTCGCTGTGTGGGTTGATTCTAGCTTCTAATTGATTAATTCTATTGTTTAATATCTTAGCTTGCTCGATTTGCGCGTTTATAGCGCCTGTCAAGTGTGTGATAGCTTCTTGTACTTGTTCCATACTGAGGCTCACTAGTTTTTACAATTTTTTCTATTGCTAATTGTTATAATCTTGCTCTTATTACAATTTATTTTAAATTGCTCAATACATAAATTTGATTACAAAAAGGTGAATAACTTAATTTTAATTCTTACAACAGTATCGGGAGTATCAGCTTCTGCATTCTGATTTCGGGCGGTCCACTTGTTCCTTTTTGAGGTGTTTTACTCCGCTACTTGGGAGTGGATGACGTCACAGTTCAGGCTTTGATTGTTGTCTTGGTGGTTTTGCACTTTTGTCTACACAGTTGAATATGCTGCGAGAATAATTTTCTCAGTTGCACAGTTATTATTGTCGTATTAGAGTCACTTTGAGCACTTGGTGTTATGGCAGCTTTTCTACGTTGATTTCTTCTCGTTTAGGGGCAACAATAATTTTTATTAATGCACAGTTTTGAGTCTCTTTGAGCACGTTTTTAGATAACAGCAGTTTTGTTAAGCTGCTTAGTTACTTACACGCGGATAACAGAAGTTTTATTAATGTGCGATTAGAGTTACTTTAAACACTTTGTTTAGATAACAGCAGTTTCCTAACGCTGTTTTTTTTCTGCTCGCGGGCAACAACAATTTTATCAATGCGCGATTTAGAGTTTTCTAACGCTGCTTTTTTCGACCGATATAGACAATTTAAATTTGAAGTCTCAGGCGTCAGTTAATGCTGCCCACCAATAATATCAACACGCACCTTTGCTGCTGGCAAAAATTGAACTCCGTTTATTCAATAAAGTTACTTAGTTTTTATAATCAAATTTTGCTTACTTACTAAAAACTTACATATGTACGAGTTCTTACTGGCTAGAACTTATTTCTATACATCAAATAATCATAACGTAAGCTAAAACCAGGGCGAACCTCAGTTTGGTTGTGAAACGGCTCACATTGCGGCGGCACGGTTTCCGCTTGTTATAGTGCCGACGAAATGTGTTTTTGTTATTGCAATTTTTGGAAATTAATTTTATTTGATTTAATTTTACTTGAGCAATGCAAAATATTGCTGAATTGGATTTTACTTACAAAATTGTCTGTATATTTTGTATATGTTTTGTATAAGTACAATTCAAATTCAAATCGTGATATTATCATTTGTCAGTAAAAAGTGTGCGCGCACTGCTCTATATGTACATACATACGTATACATAGGTGTACGGCATTGCCCAACAAATAATGTATACACAAACCAACATACAAATATGCGTACACTTGTAAATATGTGCGTATGACATTCCCACACAAATAATGCATACACAAAGTACATAACGGGTGATTTTTTTGAGGTTAGGATTTTCATGCATTAGTATTTGACAGATTACGTGGGATTTCAGACATGGTGTCAAAGAGAAAGATGCTCAGTATGCTTTGACATTTCATCATGAATAGACTTACTAACGAGCAACGCTTGCAAATCATTGAATTTTATTACCAAAATCAGTGTTCGGTTCGAAATGTGTTTCGCGCTTTACGTCCGATTTATGGTCTACATAATCGACCAAGTGAGCAAACAATTAATGCGATTGTGACCAAGTTTCGCACTCAGTTTACTTTATTGGACATTAAACCAACCACACGAATGCGTACAGTGCGTACAGAAGAGAATATTGCGTCTGTTTCTGAGAGTGTGGCTGAAGACCGTGAAATGTCGATTCGTCGCCGTTCGCAGCAATTGGGTTTGTGTTATTCGACCACATGGAAGATTTTACGCAAAGATCTTGGTGTAAAACCGTATAAAATACAGCTCGTGCAAGAACTGAAGCCGAACGATCTGCCACAACGTCGAATTTTCAGTGAATGGGCCCTAGAAAAGTTGGCAGAAAATCCGCTTTTTTATCGACAAATTTTGTTCAGCGATGAGGCTCATTTCTGGTTGAATGGCTACGTAAATAAGCAAAATTGCCGCATTTGGGGTGAAGAGCAACCAGAAGCCGTTCAAGAACTGCCCATGCATCCCGAAAAATGCACTGTTTGGTGTGGTTTGTACGCTGGTGGAATCATTGGACCGTATTTTTTCAAAGATGCTGTTGGACGCAACGTTACGGTGAATGGCGATCGCTATCGTTCGATGCTAACAAACTTTTTGTTGCCAAAAATGGAAGAACTGAACTTGGTTGACATGTGGTTTCAACAAGATGGCGCTACATGCCACACAGCTCGCGATTCTATTGCCATTTTGAGGGAAAACTTCGGACAACAATTCATCTCAAGAAATGGACCGTAAGTTGGCCACCAAGATCATGCGATTTAACGCCTTTAGACTATTTTTTGTGGGGCTACGTCAAGTCTAAAGTCTACAGAAATAAGCCAGCAACTATTCCAGCTTTGGAAGACAACATTTCCGAAGAAATTCGGGCTATTCCGGCCGAAATGCTCGAAAAAGTTGCCCAAAATTGGACTTTCCGAATGGACCACCTAAGACGCAGCCGCGGTCAACATTTAAATGAAATTATCTTCAAAAAGTAAATGTCATGAACCAATCTAACGTTTCAAATAAAGAACCGATGAGATTTTGCAAATTTTATGCGTTTTTTTTTTAAAAAAAGTTATCAAGCTCTTAAAAAATCACCCTTTACTTATATGCAGTGTTAAAAAAACTGCAGCAAGTTTCATTTCATGTGATTTTGCCTCTGCTTTTGCTTCTGAAGAAAACAGAAGTCGCAGTTGAAGCAAAAGCAGAAAACGATCGCCGACGAAAAGCGAATCAACAGTAAAATACAATATTATTCAAAATAAACTTTCAAAATCCTCGTGATCTTGAAAAAGAGATAAGTTATCAATCGCTGAGTCCAGAAAGCTTGGATTCAATTTTACCAGCAGTATATTCTCTAGTACTTCCTGACTTAGTCGATTTCGGTAATCAGTAAGTACAAGTCTTAACATCGAAAATGTTCGTTCAATCGTCACCTGTTAGAAAAAATTTGTATTTATGAAACTGTGAACATTAATTTATTAAAACATTTGTATATACATATGTACCTGAGTTGGTGGTACAGCAAAGCAAGCATTACTTAGTGCATATAGCTCCTGGTCAGTGCACTGCTTTAGTTTCCAAAATGTGAGAACGTCTGCATCGATTCTTTGGAAAGGAAGTTGAAGATTGTCAATCTTTGAGTAGACGTCGAATGTACTACTGACTTCCGTTTGGATCCCTTGCTCTAAGTAAGCGTTTAACAATTCATCTTCTTCATCAAGAAAATGGTTTACAGATTGATGTGAACCCGAATTTGGTGTTGAGCATAACTGTCCAGTAGAATTTATGTCATTTATTCTGTCCCATATCGATTTTAAATGATTCACTGCATCATTTTTAAGTTGTGGTGTTAGTGTATGTTGGAAACGAGGATCCAAAAACAAACACGAAATGAGAAATTTATTATTTAATAATATTTTCGATCGTCTTTCTATAGAGCTCATTATCTTTTCGCCAATCGTTCTTGTCATATCGTGAGTTGCATCATTTACAATTTTTTCTGTGCAAATTTTTAATTTTAGCCATTGGGCGTAAAAATTTCCATAATGCAGTTGCTCTTCTTGATATTTTTTTATTGTTTTCTGCAATGGACTGAAAACTAAGCAATAGTTTTCAATAAAATCCCACAACGATGCATCCACTTCAAAATTCATCTTTAGCCATTAACGCTACTATGCCTTCATCAACATGATGAGCGTGTTTCACCACAGCTAGCTCAGAAGGAGAAATGTTAACAGTGGCACGTGAACGGAGCTGAGCATTTAATGAAAATTATGCTCAAAAATATACATTGCTATTACAGACGTATGTTGGTCTTTTGCTTATATTTTTATACGTTTATATGCCATCATGTTAATTGATATGATTATCATTTTGCGAATTTTTATGAATACATGCAAAACTGATAACATTTTAATTATATTATGCTATTTTCAAAATATATATTTGTAATTAATGTGTGAATAACAGTTAATCTTTAAATATTTCTTATGTTTGGTAATAAATTATAATTTCATAAATGAATGTTTTTATATACATACATACATATATGCGATATACATACTATGTATATGAGATACTATCATAATATCCTGAAAAACTTAATGTATTACAATAATATTGTATGTAAATTACATTTCTTCATTTTTTTCATACACATCTACATATTAGCATATAATTACATATGTACATACAAGTTAATGCTGCCCACCAATAATATCAACACGCACCTTTGCTGCTGGCAAAAATTGAACTCCGTTTATTCAAAAAATTTACTTAGTTTTTATAATTAAATTTTGCTTACTTACTAAAAACTTACATATGTACGAGTTCTTGCTGGCTAGAACTTATTTCTATACATCAAATAATCATAACGTAAGCTAAAACCATGGCGAACCTCAGTTTGGTTGTGAAACGGCTCACATTGCGGCGGCACGGTTTCCGCTTGTTATAGTGCCGACGAAATGTGTTTTTGTTATTGCAATTTTTGGAAATTAATTTTATTTGATTTAATTTTACTTGAGCAATGCAAAATATTGCTGAATTGGATTTTACTTACAAAATTGTCTGTATATTTTGTATATGTGCTAACTCCCCCTTTCTTAAGCATCAGCGTATCGCTGATAAAATTTCATTTGCTACTGAAATCTGTGGATAATCTACTATTGGTGGAATAAAAAACGAATTCCTATTTTTTGGTTTTAGTATGATATACAAAGCTAATGATAGTGTTATTGCAACAAGAATTGCTACGAAGCTTGAGCTAACTGAAAGAATGTTTTTTGCTGTTATGCGTTCTAGCTTATTTACATTATTTAAATGAAGTTGATGTAAATAGTTTAGATCTAGTTTGATTTCATTTTCTGTTAGGTTATTCTGAAATATTGCGGGTAAGACCTGGAAGAACCTTGTTTGCCAGTTTGTGTAAGTAACGTTGTTCAAGGTTATAGTTTCATTAAAGAAGTTTATAAGAAATGTACCATTTAGTTTAAGAGATGTATTATTATAAGTCATATTTCCAATGAAATTTGAAAGAAATAATGTTCCTTCTTCGATTAACTCAATTATAGCTTTATTTTCGTATTGGTAATCGCATAGCGCTTTTTCTCCGCTAAGAATTTGTGCGATGCAGTGGGTTTTGTCCAGTTTTTGAAGTTGGTTTCTCTTGCATATTTTAGTGTCATCAATTTCAATGCATTTCCCAAGTATGCCGTATTTGTCATTTTGGGATATGAAAAGGTTAGTGAATTCTTAATAAACTCGCTTAAGGTGTTTTACAGTTGAACGTATAATAATATTATTGAATATGGTATCTTCGGTTTGTGGTAGTGAAATTACATATAAAAGAAGTGAATCTTTGACAATCATAGTAGTGTCTCGGTTTGAGAAAGAACATTAGCGATATCTTCCTTATTTAAAATTTGGGAATGGACAATTCCTTGTTTTGCTAGCTGGGTTGCCATTATAATTTTCGCAATTTCATCTTTTAATGTCTGTTCGAACAATTCCCTGTTATCCTTACTTATTTCGTCCATTATTGTGTTATAACTATCTAGTATTTTATTATTTGTCTTGATAAGGTATTCGTTTGTGGTATATTGTATGTTACTGTTTTCAGTCAGTTCATGTGTTGTAGAAAGAATTCGGTCCCAGTCCGTAGCATCGGGGTTTCCTGCTAACCATTTCCAGGCGGATCCAATCCAATTGATTGATCTCTTCTGTATGGTTGTGTTTTTTGTTCGTAGTTGGCTTAGAAGGTTATCTATTTCGGAAAGTTGATGTTTTAGTTGTGGAAGTAAAATACTTGTTTTACTAATTTCGTGGTTTATAGTAAGTCTGATGTCATGGGCAATTTTTTCGTATTTGTTCAAGTCGATAGTATGAATAATTTTATATGTTCCTTTACTGACTTTTCCTTGTCCTTGTTTGATCGTTACGAGCGGGCTGTTACATTCGTAAGTGTCTACCGTCGCAGTCGTCCAGTACGGTAAGAGTCTAAAAGATAAATGCCTGTTAGTTTCTTAAATGCGATTTATGAATCTTTCTATTATTTTTAGTAGTTATTGTTACGGTATTGTCTTTAGCGACAGTTTCTTTTATAAAAATAGGTTTAGTTTTACCCTTAATCTGTTTGTTCTTTTTAAATACAGTATCACCTGGTTCGTAATTCTTTATTTTTGATCTCTTTTTGTTATGATAACTTAACATACTTTTTTTTTGTTTCTGGCTATTTCATTTCGGAGGTCAGAATTAACTATTTCTTTAAAGTTTGTTAGATCTTGGAAATTAATTCTCTGCGTTCTTCCAAAAAAAATGTAGGCTGGCTTTTTTTTCGTAACTGATTGTATAGTGTTATTGTATCTGTCAAGTGCAATATTGATGATTTCTTTAATAGAGCATTCAGAGTATTCCACTTGGAGGCATCTGGTTATTCCAACAATAGTGGAATGCACACGTTCTATTGCACCATTAACCTCACTCTTTTGGGGTGGTGCTAAATAGATCTCTATTCCTAATCCTTCTAAATAATTCAATGTTATTGGGCTTATAAAGCTGCCCTCGTTATCCATGACTAATGTCTTTGGTACAGTAAAATAGTGAAGAAGCTTTATCAGCTTATCCCTGATATGCAATACTGATTTATTCTTGATTCTAAAAAATTTCGCAAATTTAGAGAATTTGTCAACGCACGTAATAAACTTTTCACCGGATATTTCTATAATGTCTATATGCAGTATTTCTGTTGGGTATGAAGGTATGGGAGTTGCTTGTAACTTGGGTTTTTGTGGATGTCGGTCGTATTTATTACATCCACAAATTTCACATGACTTAGTATATTTTTTAATAAGTTTAGTCATCTGCGGGAAGTAATATCTTTCCAATATCTGGTCTTTATTTTCCTTACCGTTTCGATGAGCTCTTTTGTGTTCCTGTTCTATTATTTTAAATTTAACTTCCTCATCAGGGATATCAGTAACCACTTTCTGTGTTATCCTGATACGAAATTTTGAGAAATATTCTTGGTATACTTGCTGTAATAATGAAATATATTTTTCGTGGATTTTAATACCATTGATTATATTTGGGTTGAGAACGCTTTTTAAGATTTCAATTAGTTTTTCCTTAATGTAAGCTTCACATGTAATGCGGTGCCTGTGGTACCTTGGATGAGGTTCTTCGTGAATTATCTCCACCTTTCCTTCTAAGAATACAATTTGATTTTTGAAAACATTTAATGGCGCTTCACAGTGAGGAATGAGTTTTGAGCTATCCTCTTCTGCGCTATGTTGTGAATTTTCATCTGTGGATGTGAGCGTATTTATTTCTCTTGGTAACCGTGATAACGCATCAGCGACTACGTTAGTTTTTCCCGGTTTATAAATGAGTTTATAATTATACTCTTCTATCCTTGCTTTCCACCTTTTGAGCTTGGCGTTGTTGTTACTGTTACTTAGTGCAAACGTCAGCGGCTGGTGGTCGGTAAGGATTTTTTTTTCCTTAGCTCCATATAAGTAGGTCCTTAACTTGTCGAGAGACCATACTATGGCGAGCATTTCTTTTTCAATTGTGGAGTAATTCTCCTCGGTTTTATTGAGTGATCTAGATATGTAAGTTATGGGTCTATCTTTACCGATTTCCCCTTGTGAAAGGACTGCCCCAATTGCTGTATTGGAAGCATCTGTCGTCAAAATAAATGGTTTATTGAAGTCTGGGAATACCAGGATTTCGGAAGACATAAGCAGATGTTTTATATCATGAAATGATTTTAAGCATTCCTCTGTTAGCGAAATTTGTAGTCTTTTAGATTGACTTGCTTTCACTTGCGCATTTTCGCCTCTAGTTAAATTTGTAAGTGGCTTGACAATTTTCGCAAAGTCTTTTATAAATCTCCTGTAATATGACGCTAAACCTAGGAAACCTTTTAATTCCTTAAGGTTAGCAGGTGCAGGAATCTTTTTAATAGCGGATATCTTTTCAGGATCTGGCAAAATACCTTCTCCTGTAACAATATGCCCTAAAAATTCCACTTTCTTGAAAAATTTGGATTTTTTTAGATTGACCTTTAGAATTGCTTTACACAAGAGCGCGAATACATCTTCAATATTGTTTAGATGTTCTTCTTTAGTTTTCCCTGTTATTATAATATCATCAAAATAGACGTAGCAGGACTTCCCTATAAGAGGTTTGAGAACGTCATTGATCATTCTCTGAAAAATGGAAGGGGCATTTTTAAGCCGAACGGCAACCTAGTAAATTCGTATTTACCATTGGCTGTTGAAAAAGCTGTCTTTTCTATGTCCTTTTCCTTCATCCTGATTTGGTGGAATCCGGATGTAAGGTCGAGTGTGGTTAAATAACTGCACTCGCCTAAGCTAGCAAGAGTGTTGTTTATATCAGGTATTGGGTAGGAGTCAGGTATCGTTACTGCATTTAGTCGTTTAAAATCGACGACAACTCTGTACTTCTTTTCCCCTGTCGGTCCTGATTTTTTCGGTACAATCCACAATGGCGAGTTATATGGGCTCTTTGAAGGCCTTATTACACCATTGTCCAGAAGTTCTGCTATCTGTCTTTCTACCTCACTCCGGAGGTTGGTTGGGTAAGGGTATGATTTTGTATAGATCGGCTCTTCACTTGTTGTTCTTATTTTTGCTAACACGGTTGTATTGATTGTCCCACTGTCAGAGACTGGTCCGAAAAGTTCCGAGTACTTATTTATTATTATCTAACCTCCTGTTCATGGGTCGTTTCTTGAATATTATTTATTTGTTTTGATACTTTTTGTTTTAGTGGCAGTACCACATCCCCGAGGGTTAGCGTGTCATTTTTTCTGTTTATAATCGCTCCCAATTCTTTGAGGGTATCATCACCTATGATGCCATCAAAGGACTTTAAATTAGGTAATATAAAGAAATCAATCTTATTTGTTATACCTATACTTTTAAAAAATGATCCACACAGTTTATGGGTTATTTTTACTGGACCCGCGGCTGATTGGACTTCAAAAGGACATCTAAGTTTACTGGAATTCCTTGAAAGTTTTTCACACACAAAATTTTTATTAGCTCCTGTATCTATAAGGAACTTTAAAGTACCCCCATTTTTTAAGGTGAGTTCTAGATGGGGTAAACTAGAGAGGCGTCTGTCATAAAATTTATTTCTTCGCACTCTCCACCTTCAGTAAATTCCTGGTCCTCTGTTTGAATATTAAATAATTTTGGGTGTTTCCTAGGAATATTTGAAGAACTGTTGGATGGCCTTACTAAAGGTATATTTACCGGTCGGTTCATATAATTTATTTTTTGTGAATGTATTGAAGGGTCTTCCTCCATCGGGACTGCAGGCTTGGGTTTGGTTGGCCTAGGTGGAGGTAGCGCTTGAGTTGGAATATTTTTATTATAAATTTGATTTTTTTCGAACGAGTTTAATTCCTTTGGTACAAATACCTGTTTTTGGTTCATTTGGTTTCTTTGCGTTTGGCTTAAGCTACCTATATTCCTTGGGTAGATTGAATAGTTTCTTAGGTTAATGTTTTGTATTTCAAGACAGGAAGCGTATGCTTCGGGTAAGTTCTTGGGTCGTTGGATGACTAGCATCCTGGATAGTTCACCGTTTAGGCCTCTGATGAATACGTCAAGGGCTCGGTTCCTATAAGTTTCTAGTAGCACGCTACTTGTTTCTCTGGAATAGTCCTGTCCCTTTATTTTATTGATTATCAAAGATAATTGGTGATTAATTCGAGCATAAAACTGCTCTACGCTAAAGTGCTTTTGAGATAAGGATCCTAGTTCGTGTTCTAGAGTCCTTAGGTCGCGTTTGTCTGCGTAGTGCAGTGACAAACAACTCTTGATTGTCCCCCAGTCGTCATCAAATATATTATATGATATTAAGGCCGTATCCGCAGGACCTTTCACTTTTTGCCTAATATGCCGTAAGATGGCTCTATAGAGTGGCTTCGTCCTTACCACCTCATAGTCCTGTAAAATAGATTCTACATTGTGGATCCAGGAAATAAATTGGATCGGGTCTCCTTCGAATGTCGGTAGGTTCTTTACACTATCAGGCAATCTGCTAATTTCGGCTAGGTCTGCCTCTGTCAGGTGAATAAGGTTATTTGGGTTAGCGCTTTCGCTGTGTGGGTTGATTCTAGCTTCTAATTGATTAATTCTATTGTTTAATATCTTAGCTTGCTCGATTTGCGCGTTTATAGCGCCTGTCAAGTGTGTGATAGCTTCTTGTACTTGTTCCATACTGAGGCTCACTAGTTTTTACAATTTTTTCTATTGCTAATTGTTATAATCTTGCTCTTATTACAATTTATTTTAAATTGCTCAATACATAAATTTGATTACAAAAAGGTGAATAACTTAATTTTAATTCTTACAACAGTATCGGGAGTATCAGCTTCTGCATTCTGATTTCGGGCGGTCCACTTGTTCCTTTTTGAGGTGTTTTACTCCGCTACTTGGGAGTGGATGACGTCACAGTTCAGGCTTTGATTGTTGTCTTGGTGGTTTTGCACTTTTGTCTACACAGTTGAATATGCTGCGAGAATAATTTTCTCAGTTGCACAGTTATTATTGTCGTATTAGAGTCACTTTGAGCACTTGGTGTTATGGCAGCTTTTCTACGTTGATTTCTTCTCGTTTAGGGGCAACAATAATTTTTATTAATGCACAGTTTTGAGTCTCTTTGAGCACGTTTTTAGATAACAGCAGTTTTGTTAAGCTGCTTAGTTACTTACACGCGGATAACAGAAGTTTTATTAATGTGCGATTAGAGTTACTTTAAACACTTTGTTTAGATAACAGCAGTTTCCTAACGCTGTTTTTTTTCTGCTCGCGGGCAACAACAATTTTATCAATGCGCGATTTAGAGTTTTCTAACGCTGCTTTTTTCGACCGATATAGACAATTTAAATTTGAAGTCTCAGGCGTCAGTTAATGCTGCCCACCAATAATATCAACACGCACCTTTGCTGCTGGCAAAAATTGAACTCCGTTTATTCAATAAAGTTACTTAGTTTTTATAATCAAATTTTGCTTACTTACTAAAAACTTACATATGTACGAGTTCTTACTGGCTAGAACTTATTTCTATACATCAAATAATCATAACGTAAGCTAAAACCAGGGCGAACCTCAGTTTGGTTGTGAAACGGCTCACATTGCGGCGGCACGGTTTCCGCTTGTTATAGTGCCGACGAAATGTGTTTTTGTTATTGCAATTTTTGGAAATTAATTTTATTTGATTTAATTTTACTTGAGCAATGCAAAATATTGCTGAATTGGATTTTACTTACAAAATTGTCTGTATATTTTGTATATGTTTTGTATAAGTACAATTCAAATTCAAATCGTGATATTATCATTTGTCAGTAAAAAGTGTGCGCGCACTGCTCTATATGTACATACATACGTATACATAGGTGTACGGCATTGCCCAACAAATAATGTATACACAAACCAACATACAAATATGCGTACACTTGTAAATATGTGCGTATGACATTCCCACACAAATAATGCATACACAAAGTACATAACGGGTGATTTTTTTGAGGTTAGGATTTTCATGCATTAGTATTTGACAGATTACGTGGGATTTCAGACATGGTGTCAAAGAGAAAGATGCTCAGTATGCTTTGACATTTCATCATGAATAGACTTACTAACGAGCAACGCTTGCAAATCATTGAATTTTATTACCAAAATCAGTGTTCGGTTCGAAATGTGTTTCGCGCTTTACGTCCGATTTATGGTCTACATAATCGACCAAGTGAGCAAACAATTAATGCGATTGTGACCAAGTTTCGCACTCAGTTTACTTTATTGGACATTAAACCAACCACACGAATGCGTACAGTGCGTACAGAAGAGAATATTGCGTCTGTTTCTGAGAGTGTGGCTGAAGACCGTGAAATGTCGATTCGTCGCCGTTCGCAGCAATTGGGTTTGTGTTATTCGACCACATGGAAGATTTTACGCAAAGATCTTGGTGTAAAACCGTATAAAATACAGCTCGTGCAAGAACTGAAGCCGAACGATCTGCCACAACGTCGAATTTTCAGTGAATGGGCCCTAGAAAAGTTGGCAGAAAATCCGCTTTTTTATCGACAAATTTTGTTCAGCGATGAGGCTCATTTCTGGTTGAATGGCTACGTAAATAAGCAAAATTGCCGCATTTGGGGTGAAGAGCAACCAGAAGCCGTTCAAGAACTGCCCATGCATCCCGAAAAATGCACTGTTTGGTGTGGTTTGTACGCTGGTGGAATCATTGGACCGTATTTTTTCAAAGATGCTGTTGGACGCAACGTTACGGTGAATGGCGATCGCTATCGTTCGATGCTAACAAACTTTTTGTTGCCAAAAATGGAAGAACTGAACTTGGTTGACATGTGGTTTCAACAAGATGGCGCTACATGCCACACAGCTCGCGATTCTATTGCCATTTTGAGGGAAAACTTCGGACAACAATTCATCTCAAGAAATGGACCCGTAAGTTGGCCACCAAGATCATGCGATTTAACGCCTTTAGACTATTTTTTGTGGGGCTACGTCAAGTCTAAAGTCTACAGAAATAAGCCAGCAACTATTCCAGCTTTGGAAGACAACATTTCCGAAGAAATTCGGGCTATTCCGGCCGAAATGCTCGAAAAAGTTGCCCAAAATTGGACTTTCCGAATGGACCACCTAAGACGCAGCCGCGGTCAACATTTAAATGAAATTATCTTCAAAAAGTAAATGTCATGAACCAATCTAACGTTTCAAATAAAGAACCGATGAGATTTTGCAAATTTTATGCGTTTTTTTTTTAAAAAAAGTTATCAAGCTCTTAAAAAATCACCCTTTACTTATATGCAGTGTTAAAAAAACTGCAGCAAGTTTCATTTCATGTGATTTTGCCTCTGCTTTTGCTTCTGAAGAAAACAGAAGTCGCAGTTGAAGCAAAAGCAGAAAACGATCGCCGACGAAAAGCGAATCAACAGTAAAATACAATATTATTCAAAATAAACTTTCAAAATCCTCGTGATCTTGAAAAAGAGATAAGTTATCAATCGCTGAGTCCAGAAAGCTTGGATTCAATTTTACCAGCAGTATATTCTCTAGTACTTCCTGACTTAGTCGATTTCGGTAATCAGTAAGTACAAGTCTTAACATCGAAAATGTTCGTTCAATCGTCACCTGTTAGAAAAAATTTGTATTTATGAAACTGTGAACATTAATTTATTAAAACATTTGTATATACATATGTACCTGAGTTGGTGGTACAGCAAAGCAAGCATTACTTAGTGCATATAGCTCCTGGTCAGTGCACTGCTTTAGTTTCCAAAATGTGAGAACGTCTGCATCGATTCTTTGGAAAGGAAGTTGAAGATTGTCAATCTTTGAGTAGACGTCGAATGTACTACTGACTTCCGTTTGGATCCCTTGCTCTAAGTAAGCGTTTAACAATTCATCTTCTTCATCAAGAAAATGGTTTACAGATTGATGTGAACCCGAATTTGGTGTTGAGCATAACTGTCCAGTAGAATTTATGTCATTTATTCTGTCCCATATCGATTTTAAATGATTCACTGCATCATTTTTAAGTTGTGGTGTTAGTGTATGTTGGAAACGAGGATCCAAAAACAAACACGAAATGAGAAATTTATTATTTAATAATATTTTCGATCGTCTTTCTATAGAGCTCATTATCTTTTCGCCAATCGTTCTTGTCATATCGTGAGTTGCATCATTTACAATTTTTTCTGTGCAAATTTTTAATTTTAGCCATTGGGCGTAAAAATTTCCATAATGCAGTTGCTCTTCTTGATATTTTTTTATTGTTTTCTGCAATGGACTGAAAACTAAGCAATAGTTTTCAATAAAATCCCACAACGATGCATCCACTTCAAAATTCATCTTTAGCCATTAACGCTACTATGCCTTCATCAACATTATTCTCGAAATACATCCAAATATCATTTTGCGCCATAGTTAAACAATTCATTATTTTATCATTTGCGAAATGCCGTCGGAAATAAAACTTTCGTCGGTATATATACGTAAATGAGAGGTAGGTAGCTTAAATCTTTTATGTGGAAAATAAAAAAAGGATTAAGATCCTTTTGTTTACAAATGTATTTCTGGGAAAAAGAAAATAATAACAAAGGATAAAGATCCTTTTTTTACAAATGTATTTCTGGGAAAAATAAGGTAATAAGAAAAGAAGAAAGATCCTTTTTTTACATATGTACTTCTGGGAAAAATAAGAATTCATATTTTTGGACTACTATATAATAATTGTGGCATAAAATTTATATTCTTCTTCTTCTTTACTGGCGTAGACACCGCTTACGCGATTATAGCCGAGTCAACAACAGCGCGCCAGTCGTTTCTTCTCTTCGCTACTTGGCGCCAATTGGATATTCCAAGCGAGGCCAGGTCCTTCTCCACTTGGTCCTTCCAACGGAGTGGAGGTCTTCCTCTTCCTCTGCTTCCCGCGGCGGGTACTGCGTCGAATACTTTCAGAGCTGGAGTGTTTTCATCCATCCGGACAACATGACCTAGCCAGCGTAGCCGCTGTCTTTTAATGCGCTGAACTATGTCAATGTCGTCGTATATCTCGTACAGCTCATCGTTCCATCGAATGCGATATTCGCCGTGGCCAACGCGCAAAGGACCATGAATCTTCCGCAGAACCATCGGCTTATACGCCAGCAGTTGTACACTCTTATAGAAGATGGTATCTTCTCTGTTGAGTTCTGCAGCTCGAACTATTTTCTCCAGAAGCAGGTTGAAAAAGTCGCACGATAAGGAATCGCCTTGTCTGAAACCTCGTTTGGTATCGAACGGTTTGGAGAGGTCCTTCCCGATTCTGACGGAGCTTTTCGTGTTGCTCAACGTCAGCTTACACAGCCGTATTAGTTTTGCGGGGATACCAAATTCAGACATCGTGGCATAAAGGCAGCTCCTTTTCGTGCTGTCGAAAAGGATTGGGCATTGCACACTTAAATTCCAATCGTTGGGCATACTTTCGTCCGACCATATTTTGCAAAGAAGCTGATGCATGCGCCTTATCAGCTCTTCGCCGCCGTGTTTACATAGCTCGGCCGGCAATCCATCGGCCCCTGCCGCTTTGTTGTTTTTCAGGCGGGCAATTGCTATTCGAACTTCTTCATGGTCGGGCTATGGAACGTCTGCTCCATCGTCATTGATTGGGGTATCGGGTTCGCTTTATCCTGGTGTTGTGCGTTCACTGCCATTCAGCAGGCTGGAGAAGTGTTCCCTCCATAATTTAAGTACGCTCTGGGCATCGGTGGATAGATCACCTTGGGGGGTTCTACAAGAGTATGCTCCGGTCTTGAAACCTTCTGTAAGCCGCCGCATCTTTTCGTAGAATTTTCGAGCATTACCCCTGTCGGCCAGCTTATCAAGCTCTTCGTACTCACGCATTTCGGCCTCTTTCTTTTTCTGTCTACAAATGCGTCTCGCTTCCTTCTTCAACTCTCGGTATCTATCCCATCCCGCACGTGTTTTGGTCGATCGTAACGTTGCGAGGTAGGCAGCCTGTTTTCTCTCCGCTGCGACACGGCACTCCTCGTCGTATCAGCTGTTCTTTTGCACTTTCCGAAAACCAATGGTTTCGGTTGCAGCTGTACGTAAGGAGTTTGAAATGCCGTCCCACAGTTCCCTTATACCGAGTTGTTGCCGAGTGCTCTCAGAGAGCAGGAGTGCAAGCCGAGTAGAAAAACGTTCGGCTGTCGGTTGTGATTGCAGCTTCTCGACGTCGAACCATCCTTGTGTTTGTTGGCGTGCGTTTTTTGCTGCACAGAGGCTGGTGCGAGTTTTGGTTGCAACAATATAGTGGTCCGAGTCGATGTTAGGACCTCGGAGCGCACGCACATCTAAAACACTGGAGACGTGTCTTTTCTTCCTTATTTCGTTTGCCATGGTCGTCATCAAAAGGGGGGGCTCTCATCCGAGGCTGCTTATGCTTTTTCATTGGGGGTGTTTTTTTACGTGGCGGGTCCCAAACCCAGCGCACAACCCTATGCAGGGGTGTTTCGTCTTCTCACTTTAGCTCGCCTTCAAACGGATGTTCTTAGGCTACCCAGTGGATACTTGGTCAAAGACCGGAAGTCGTGAGCTGCTTGAGTCATATGTAAAAGAATCGTTTCTGGCCACTCCCAAGTGAATGGCGATCAGAAAACTTTCCTCACTTGCTTGAACTTCTACACATGACTCCTCCTCCTATATACCAATTGAAATAATAAATTTAAAATGTGCAATAATATTTTGATTTATGCTTGTATAAGTTTATTAAATTTAAGACTTCGCTCATTCCCAACCCAATTTGCATAATTATTCTGTAAATTAACAATATTAAACAAAATATAAATTTTTTGAAAAGATGTTATTTCGAACATGTACTTTATTTTTATAATGTAACACTGATGCACAAGAAACAAGAATCATACAGTATACGTAGAAAAATTCAGACGCGACAGTAGACGCGACTTGCAGAATCGAAATTTTCAAACGGCGACTGATGCTGCTGGCGACTTGCGTTTGTTTTTTAGCGAAGCAGCAGCAAAGCAAAATCAAAACTTTTTACACGGCGTCTGCTGCTGCTGATTCGCTTTTCGTCGGCGATCGTTTTCTGCTTTTGCTTCGACTGCGACTTCTGTTTTCTTCAGAAGCAAAAGCAGAAGCAACTGTTCGTTTTAAGAAGTCGCTCGCAGTCGAAGCAGTGAAAAGCAAAAATATAGCGACTTCTGCTACTTCGACTGTAGTTTTTTAAACACTGCTTATATGCGTGTACATGCAGATATGTCACCCGCAAAAATTACGAATATTGTTCTACAAAAACAACAATGGTTTCAAATAGCGTCAGCAGCGTCACAAGTCAATATGACAGCCAAACAGTCGATGCCCAAATTTGTAGAAAAACACCTAACAACAATATTTTCATTCATGAGCCGCACTTTCAACAGGCAAATTTGCCATATTATTCATTCATAAAAACAAACACCCTTACATCTCCCCGAGCATGCCTTTGCCTACAAGCGTCTTTTCGCGACGATGGCAAAAGCTAAAAATCATAAATTGAACAATTTCTGATATTTGTATGAGAAGGAGAAAGCGACAACCCCGCAATGTAAGTATTGAATAAAATTGACAACATATGTAGTTAATTTGTCGATTTTCAAGTCAAGAAATGTGCCAAAGAAAATATGTATTCAATATTCCTCTGATTTATGTGTACAGTAAATCACGGTTAAGTATTATTCCGCTTAAATGAAAATCATTCCTCTTAACTGCCCATATCTTGCTGCATCTCACGGTTTGTTATCTAAAATACATAGAAACTATTGTTTTAAATGCACTCGATTAGGTATCCGCACTCGCTTATGTGCCATATTATATTTTTATTTTTAACAAACCACAAAAATCTGTATCTTTGATTGTGGCACATAACCGGGATTGACTGTATTTGTCAAGGAATGTAAAAAATATTGTTAAGCGGCTTGCAAAAATCTGCGTCGATATGTATGCAAGCTCACACACAAACATACATATCTACGATGGTTTGTTGGCAAAGCTGGTACAGCGGCAAGGGAAGCAGTGGCAATTGGCGATCGCTCGTTTGTGTTTTCGGCACAGCTCGGATTTTCTATCAACAAAACAATGTTGTGACGCGTCAGTCTTTCGACACATTAATTCTTTGACATGAAAGCAAAAAATATGAGCTGCCCCATTGGTTGTCCGCGTCAACGGAAATTTCGCATGAAGCATAGAATGTACATATTTACATACGTTTGTTGCATGTAGACAAATTTACAAACATTATGCGTATGGTTCTTTTATATGTATTTGTTCACATGTATGGGCAAATGTGCTGCAAAAATTTCAAATATTGTTCTACAAAAACAACTAACGTTCAAGTAGCATCAGCAGCGTCACAGCCCATAGGCATGGCAGCCAAATAGTCGATGCCCAAATTTGTAGAAAAACCCACAACACAACAAGATTTTCATTCATGAACGCAAGCGCACTTTCAACCGGCAAACTCGCTTCATTCATAAAAGCAAATGGTGTAATCTCCCCGAGCATGCCTTTGCCTACAAGCGTCTTTTCGCGACGGCGGCAAAAGCTAAAAATCATAAATTGAATAATTTCTGATATTTTGCTAGAAGGGAAAAGTGTCAACCCCGCAAACTCGCAAAACACAGAAAGAAGTGACAAAAGTGGTTTACGCAAGCTTGTTGGCAAACCTGTTAGAGCGGCAAGGGAAGCGGTGACAATAGACGATCGTTTGCTTATTTTTTCGGCACAGCTCGGATTTTCTACCAACAACACAATGCTGTGTCGACAGATTGACTCGTTGAGCAAAACAGGCGCTTCGCCATTGGTTGTCCGTGTCAACAGAGATTTCGCATGAAGCGTTGAGTGTACATATTTACATAGATATGTATGTCTAGACAAATTTACAAACATTATGCGTATGGTCTTTTTATATTTGTTTACATACAAACATAATTATATATGGGCAAATGTGCGACCGCTTGGTCTTTTAACATGATATCGAAATGTTTATTGACCAAAGCAAATATTTATTTAAATATATTATATAAATATACATATGTGTGTCGTACCAAACCTATATAAAATGCATATAGGTAGTAACACAAATTTTATCGAATTACTATATACATATGTACAGGGTAGGCCATTTAAAGTTGACCCATCTGGCAACGCAGTAACTTTTAACAGCGCTGACAAATCGGCTAATGTCATACCGCGTTAGAAGCGTCATTCGAAGACAATTTATACCATGGAACAGTACACTCCAAAAGAACGCGCTGAAATTGTTCAGCTTTATATTCAAAATAACTTTTCAATTGTGTTAACTCAACGTGCGTTTCGCAAAAAAAATAAAGTGAAAAGTGCTCCAGTTAAGAACACAATTAAGTCTTTATACGCAAAATTTGTGAACACCGGTAATCTCAGTAATGCCAGTCATGCATCCAGACAACGCACAAGACGTTCTGATGAAAATATCGAAGCTGTACGAGCCAGTATTGAGGAGACTCCATCGACATCGAGTTATCGCCGCTCTCAGGAATTAGACATCTCTCGCACCACTCTCCGACGCATAATTCATAAAGATTTGAAGATGTTTCCATATAAAATTCAAATGGCACAAAAACTAAACCCAGCTGATTATCCGCGACGCCTTAATTTTGGCAAATGGGCCATCGAAATCGCTGAAAACGAACTTGACTTTTGGCGAAAACTCATCATGTCAGACGAGGCACATTTCTCGTTGAATGGAGGCGTAAACAAGCAAAATTGCCGATTTTATGCCACCGAAAATCCTCAATTAATTGAAGAACAGCCTCTTTACGACCAAAAAGTAACAGTTTGGTGCGGTGTTTGCGCGAATATGATCATCGGACCGTATTTTTTCGAAGACGATGATGGAGCCACGACAACAGTCAATGGTGAGCGTTATCGAGCCATGATAACGGATTTTGTGATACCCATTATTCGCGAAAATGACATGGATAACTTCTGGTTTCAACAGGACGGGGCTACATGCCATACAGCTCGACCAACAATCAATTTATTGCGACCATTTTTCCCCGGGCGATTGATATCGAAAAATGGTGATGTTGACTGGCCACCGAGATCACCAGATTTGACGCCACCAGACTTTTATTTGTGGGGTTATTTGAAATCTAAGGTATACGCTAATAAGCCAAAGACCTTAGCTCAACTGAAAGCCAACATTCGACGTGAAACAGCCGCCATATCATCCGAAACATTGGCCAAAGTCATGGAAAATGTCGAAAAAAGAGTGCATTTAGCTGTCAAAGCTAAAGGTGCCCATTTACGCGATCTAATTTTTAAATATTAGCTGAAACAAATCCCCTTGGACCAAAATAAATTATTTTTGAAATGAACAAAAAACATTGTTTTCTTTTGTTCTTTTTTTTTAAAAAAATGGGTCAACTTTAAATGGCCTACCTATATGTATTTGCAAAGATTTTATGGAATTCATCATAAAATAGCTCATACTTATGTGCTTTCATAACAAATAAATACATACTATGTATGTATATGTATATCGATCCATAAATTATATGCAGCATCGTTTGCGCAAAAGGGAATCTGTAAGCGTACATTCCTTAACATTGGAATTATCATTATTTTTCTCAATCAACACTGAAAATGCTCACTTCTGCTATTTTCGTGTCCCCTGATGTTATGTGGTGAAATGCGCTAATAATTTTCTGTGGTGAAATGCACTCATCCAAAACAGTAAATATCCAAAAATTGAAATATCCCTAAATTTTTGACAGCGTGAACCTTCTCTATAAATATACGTTCTCTGGTGAGACTCTTCCATCGCCGAGTTAGCCAAAAATATTTTTACGTTCTTCGCGCCGTGAACCTTCTCTATGATAGACGTTCTCTGCTATAAATATACGTTCTCTGATAAGGGGTTTTTCACTTTATAACCCAAAAAATGTCCTTTTAAGTTGAGTTTATGACCCAACGTGAATGCAGTCTTATTCACTTATTTTACCACTATTCAAGTGTAGATGGCGCGCTCGCAGCAGTCGTAGCGACATCTACGCGACAATAGCGTTGCTGTACAAATTGATTTTTTTGTGCATTCACAATCGTTTTTTTAAATAATTAATTTTTATAAAATACGATAAAGGTATTCTCTTGCTCTTGCAAGATTGCAGATTGCAAAAATACTATTCCAAAATATACAAGGGCACGAGAGCACCCATTGCAGAATCTAGTGATATATGAACGACTGATTCGGTCAATTTATTGTGAATGACTATTATGCATAGCTATTGTGAATTGGCGCACCTTCTGCATACACTTTTAACAAAAAAACTACATCAAATCTTTATAATTTAAATAAAAATTATAAAATCTATTTAAAACTTACCTTCCTCAACAATTTAACGACGTAATATGTCTTTATGTAAAATGGCAACTACAACAGGGTTGCAATTTTATTTTTGCGTGACATTGCACGCAAATAAACATGGGTTTTGTTCTGACATATTTCACAGCCCTTCCAAATATTTTTCTGCGTGTGTTTGTTGTTGTGCCGTTGTAAATCTGCAATGCTTGCACCGTGCACCGAGATTTGCAAGAGCAAGAGAATACCCCTGATTAAAGCACCCTAATAATTAAAACATGGTTTTGCATGTAGAGCTAACCGTCATCTTTAAAACGATACCTTATTTATTAATATTGGTTCCCAATGAGAGCAGGAAATTATTAACTAACACAAAAAGATCTTACAGAAATAATATATATGATTGATAGATATACACAAAATGATACTGATATCAACACAAGTGATTGCATATAAACATATGTATAAAAATATAAAGCAAAAAACTAACATGCGTGTGAAATATCAATGCAAGCTTCAGAACATAATTCTCATACAATGCTCAACTCTGTTCATGCGACACTGTTAAAATTTCTCCTTCCGAGCTAGCTGTGGTGAAATACTCTCATCGCATTTTGTTATCTTTTACAACGGACGGTCTTCCGTAGAAGCAGTAGGATACTTAGATCCTCCATACTCGCAGCCAAAAAAATTGAAGAAAAGACCGCCTTAAGGGAGACCCCGGCCACACAAGCAGTACCGGCAAAACAAAGAGATGGGAATAGCACCCCAGCTGCCACTACAGAAGGAACTCAGAGCTCGCCGAAACAAGAGTACATCACCCAAATGAGACGAGTGGAAGAAGATTCCCTAGAGAAGGGACAGTCTACAAACGCCAGCTTCTGTGTTGCACTTAAGACCACTCTTAAGGAAACTGCAACTATGGCCGACCTTAAAACTAAGGCTACTATAGAGATCAAAGACCTCGACTCGCTCACAACAAAATAGGAAGTAGCACTGAAGACTTGCGATTAACTTAACAGCTTCTAAGACAAGAGAGCAGCTAAGGGCATATACAACGCTGAACCAAGATAAAGCTGATACACTGATGCGACAGGCCCGGATTAAAATTGGCTGGGTTAACTGCAGGCTGCGGCTGAAAGAAACCCTA
>CM050323.1:82344050-82369050 GCA_027475135.1 Bactrocera correcta | reverse complement strand
AGTTTTTTAAATGTGATTTATAAATCTTTCTGTTATCTTTAGTAGTTATTGTGACGGTATTGTTTTTAGCGACAGTTTCTTTTTTAAAAATGGGTTTCGCTTTCCCTTTAACTTGTTTGTTCTTTTTAAATATAGTATCACCAGGTTCGTAATTCCTTATTTTTGACCTATTTTTGTTGTGATAATTTGGTGTATTTTTTTGGTTTCTGGCTATTTCATTTCGAAGGTCAGAATTAACTACATATTTTCTTAAAGTTTGTTAAATCTTGGTAGTTGATTCTCTGTGTTCTTCCAAAGAAAATATGAACTAGTTTCCTTTTCGTAACTGATTGTATCGTGTTATTATATCTGTCAAAGGCAATGTTGACAATTTCTTTAATAGAGTAATCAGGATATTCCACTTGGAGACATCTGATTATTTCAATAATAGTTGAATGCACACGTTCTATCGCACCATTGACTTCGCGTTTCTGAGGTGGTGCTAGATAGATTTCAATTCCTAATCCTTCTAAATAGTTCAAAGTTATTGGGCTTATAAAGCTGCCTTCATTGTCCATGACCAAAGTCTTTGGTACAGTGAAATAGTGTAGAAGCTTTATCAATTTATCCCTGATATGCAGTACTGATTTATTTTTTATCCTGAAAAATTTTACAAATTTAGTGAATTTGTCAACGCACGAGATATATTTTTCGCCGGATATTTCTATAATGTCGATATGCAGTGTTTCTGTTGGATACGAAGGTATGGGTGTTGCCTATAACTTGGGTTTTTGTGGATGCCGGTCGTACTTATTGCATCCACAAATTTCACATGATTTAGTATATTTTTTTTTAATAAGTTTAGTCATTTGTGGAAAATAGTATTTTTCCAATATCTGGTTTTTTTTTTAGCATTGCGATGGGCTCTTTTGTGTTCATGTTCTATTATTTTAAATTTGACATCTTCGTCTGCGAGAAATTGTGAGAAATTTTCTTGATATATTTGCTGTAGTAATGAAATGTATTTCTCTTGGATTTTGATTCCATTGATTATGTTTGGGTTTAGAACGCTTTTAAAGATTTTACTTACGTTTTCTTTATCGTAATCTTCACTTTTAATGAGGTGTCTGTGGAAGCTTGGATGAGGTTTTTCGTGTGTAATTTCCTCCTTTCCGTCTGTAAATATAACTTGATTTTTAAATACGTTAATTGGAGCTTCACAGTGAGGAATGAGCTTTGAGCTATCCTCTTCTGCGCTATGTTGTGTATTTTCATCTGTGGATGTTAGCATATTAACTTCTATTAGCAGCCGTGATAACGCATCGGCGACTACGTTTGTTTTTCTTGGTTTGTAAATTATTTTATAATTATATTCTTCTATCCTTGCTTTCCATCTTCAGTGGCTGGTGATCAGTAAGAATTTTTATTTCTTTAGCTCCATACAGGTAAGTCCTTAATTTGTCGAGGGACCATATTATGGCGAGCATTTCTTTCTCTATTGTCGAGTAATTCTCTTCGGTTTTGTTGAGTGATCTAGAGATGTAAGTTATGGGTCTGTCTTGACCGATTATCCCTTGTGAAAGGACTGCTCCGATTGCAGTATTGGAAGCATCTGTCGTCAGAATAAAGGGTTTGTTGAAGTCTGGGAATACCAGAATTTCAGAAGATGTAAGCAAATCTTTTATGTCATTAAATGATTTCAAGCCTTCTTCTGTTAGTGAAATTTGTATCCGCTTGGATTGACTTGCTTTTGAGCAATTTCACCTCTGGTTAAATTGGTAAGTGGCTTGACAATTTTTGCAAAGGAAACCTTTTAATTCCTTAAGGTTAGCGGGTGCGAATATTCTTTTAATAGCGGATATTTTGTCAGGATCTGGCAAAATACCTTCACCGGTAACGATATGACCTAGAAAATTTACTTCTGTTCTAAAAAATTTGGATTTTTCCAGATTGACTTTTAAATTTGATTTGTACAAAAGCATGAACACATCTTCAATATTTCGTAAGTGTTCTTCTTTAGTTTTTCCAATTATTATAATGTCATCGATATAAACGTAGCATGCTTTTCCTATAAGCGTTTTGAGAACATCATTGATCATTCTCTGAAAAATGGAAGGGGCATTTTTAAGACCGATTGGCAACCTAGTAAATTCATATTTACCATTGGCTGTAGAAAAAGCTGTCTTTTCTATGTCCTTTTTCTTCATCCTGATTTGGTGGAATCCGGATGTAAGGTCGAGTGTAGTAAATTACTTACATTCGCCTAAGCTAGCGAGAGTGTTGTTTATATCAGGTATTGGACAGGAATCGTCGTAGCTCATCAGACGACCATACAACTTAGAGTAGTGAATATCGAAGTTGACAACATATGGATCGTACTATATTCTCCACTGTTGTCTAATTCACATTCAAAACTCATATTAATGTTTAGTATTGCAGTTTGGTGTAATCTATAAAATAATCTATAAAATACGTTTGTAAGTATGTAACCAAAGGAACCACTATGGCGGTTATTGGTCTTAAACGATACGGTCGATACGTTAACGTGAAGAGTGGTTTTCAACCCAGAGAATACAGTACAGCCAGCGGAAACACTTCCAACAACATTGACATTTTCCTCAATAATAACACAATTGCTAAGCATTTGGAATAGAAGAAAAGAACTGCAACCAAATACGCAGTGAAATAGATTATAAATGCTTCAGTAATCAGTCGTTGAGTATGTATTATGTATACCACGTGCATCCCAAAAGACTGATGTCAAAACGTTTCCAGCCGCCTTTTCACGCCTGAGAACTGGTTCATCATGTGCAGTCCACTAGAATGACAGTCGATTGGACTCCAGTGGGAAATGATGGAGCTATATTTCTATCACCGACGCAAAAATTCGGCTTTATTGCTATTAGAGAGTACTTAAAAACTTCTCAGAATTAGTTGTTTTTGTTGGATTATGAACTTGCGAGCACCTACTTTGCAACTCAACGGTGGATTTCCCTGAGCCTAAATTCATCAGTATTTTCCCCAAAAAAGCAATGCTTTATTGACACACGAAATGCTTTATGATCAATTTTTTTATTCATGATCCATTTTTTTATAAACTAACACAAGTTGCTTTACAAAAATGCTATATCTCATATAATCCAACTAATAGAAATCATATAGATGGTAGTAGTAGTATTATCAATGTATCAGCCACAGTGAAGCGTGGACGGGTCCTCTAGTTGTATTTTTAAAATCCTGTTCTCTTCTCTCAATTTTTTTCTCTATCTGTCCCTGCTGTCAGACCCCTACCTGTTTACGCGGCTTTTTCATTACTCTTTAGTAGTTCCTCCTCAAGAAGTGGCAGAGGCTCTAAAATATTTTCGCGGTCTTCCCTTTCAAAAAGTGAAAGCAGGTGCCTAGATGCACCGCTTGCATTTGAGGCAGATCCTTCCATTTGGGGAAAAACATCTTCAACGCCCATTTCAATTGTATTTTACGAATTTGGGACGTTAAATATTGGCTTATTAATTAAATTTATGTCCGGAACGGCTCTCGGACGCAATTTTTTTGCGTTACGCATTTCGTTGAATAAATGCCGCTCGCACGCAAAAATGTATTTAGGTAATAATAATAGTGCTAAAAGTGTATATTTAATGAATATTTAAAGTACGAATTTTTTATAACTATCATAAATATTCAATTATAAATCGTTACTTTAAAATAATTTGTTTAATTAATTAACGGCATCGGCGATAAATTGACAGTTACGCTCTGAACACGTAAAGCGCGACAGACTGCAAGCGTCATTTGTCAAATATTAAAATACACACGTTCTTAAGGACACATAACTGGTTACATAACTGTGGTTAAGCACACAAATAGAATATAAACGCGAATGGCAGAAACATCTTTTCCCTTCGCTACGAGCGGCAAGCGTTTTGTTCTCGTTTTCATTCGAACAATGTTGCCATTACTCAATACGCATATGTAGTTTTGTACACATCTAAGTTTTCAATTATAATTTTTCATAATATAAAATATCAAAACTGAAATCAAACTATTAAAACTAGTTTATATATTTGATATAGTTGAATGAGCATTTATTTTTAAATAATTTCATAAGTTAGTGCTATTATTGAAAGTCAATTTTGGCAACTTTTTCGAGCATTTCCCGGAATAGCCCAATTCTTGGAAATGTTGTCTTCCAAGCATGTCTACGGCAATAGTTGGGTTATTCTGTGCGTAATTAGATTACTTGCGCCTCATCATAAGATTCATTTGTGTATATGCGTTTGAAGAAACAGTGGTTCAGAAACTGAAATTATTATAATTTAAATGTGTCGAAACGTCATCAGTGAGGGAAATCAGTGTAAATTATATCTATGTTTGGAAGCACCTACACTTGTGAATAATTTTTTTCAATAATAAAACTAAACAAACATAAAATAAGAAATAGGTTATCAGATTTAAATTTTGGTACAATAATGCGCTTAGCTACAGCAAAGGAGATTAAACTAAACATAGAATTTATTATGGCAAATAAACCAAATTAAATGTTGTTATAAAGACATATTAAAAGATTACTACTAAATTAAAATATTTATTATACTTTTTGTTATTTGCTTACATTTTTAAATTTATAGTAATTACAAAGAAACTTAAAATTGTTAGGCAATTTTACAGTTATTTACGTGCCATTCCCAAAATATGCGCCCTCATCGCTGAACAAAATTGTCGATAAACACATTTCGAACCGAACACTGATTGGTAATAAAATTCAATGATTTGCAAGCGTTGCTCGTTAGTAAGTCTATTCTGATGAAATGTCAAAGCATACTGAGCATCTTCTCTTTGACACCATGTCTGAAATCCCACGTAATCTGTCAAATACTAATGCATGAATCCTAACCTCAAAAAAATCACCCGTTATTTGTAAGTAATAGCATTCGATTTTGTTTTGAGCTATTTTAAGAAAATTTCACATACATATGTATATAGTGAAGACAATTTTTATAATTACCACAGTATATCGAGCCTGGCAATCCTGCGTTGTGAGAGAGCAATCAGCTGAGTCGATTCTACCCCAAGTCGTTGGAAATTCTACGATTGGCGGGTAATAGAAGGGTTCTTGGGTAATTATTTACATTGCGCTCTCATAAGATTCATTTGTGTATATGCGTTTGAAGAAACAGTGGTTCAGAAACTGAAATTATTATAATTTAAATGTGTCGAAACGTCATCAGTGAGGGAAATCAGTGTAAATTATATCTATGTTTGGAAGCACCTACACTTGTGAATAATTTTTTTCAATAATAAAACTAAACAAACATAAAATAAGAAATAGGTTATCAGATTTAAATTTTGGTACAATAATGCGCTTAGCTACAGCAAAGGAGATTAAACTAAACATAGAATTTATTATGGCAAATAAACCAAATTAAATGCTGTTATAAAGACATATTAAAAGATTACTACTAAATTAAAATATTTATTATACTTTTTGTTATTTGTCTTACATTTTATAAATTTATAGTAATTACAAAGAAACTTAAAATTGTTAGGCAATTTTACAGTTATTACCCATCGTGCAACTTCCCATATATGCGCGCGCTCTCATTTGTAAACATGATGTGGGAAAATACGTTGCTCTCATGTGTAAATATGGAGTGGTAAAATACGTTGCTCTCACTTCCCTCTTCATGTTTGCCCGCGATGATCCCCTCACCCAGCCTTCAAAATGTGCACTCATGCCCGCACGAGAAAAATGCTACAGAGGGCTAATATGCCCACCCCTGGGGTATGTATTTATGTGTGCATGTAAACAAATATGACAGACCATACTCATATTGTTCATAAATTTGTCTACATGCAACATATGTATGTAAATACATATGTACACTGAATGCTTCATGCGAAATCTCCGTTGGCATGGACAACCACGTCCAAAAAGTCAATGTGTCAAAGGACCGACGAGACGACAACATCGTGTTATTGGTAGAAACTCCGAGTCGTGCCGAAAAAATACATATCAATGCAGATTTTTGCGAGCTACGGAAAAATATTTTAGAATTGAGAAATATTAAAAATCGACAACTGCTATGTTGCCACTTTGTCACTCCGTGTTTTTCTGCGTTTTGCGAGCTTGCATCAAAAAGTTGTTCAATTTATAATTTTTAGCTTTTTCCGTCGTCGCGAAAAGACGCTTGTATACAAAGGCATGCGCGAGAAGATGTAATAGAGTTTGTTTTTATGAATGAAGCGAGTTTGCCTGTTGAAAGTGTGCTTTCGTTCAGGAATGAAAAAGTTGTTGTTGTGTGTGTTTTTTTTTTTTTAATTTTGTGCGTCGACTATTTGGGTGCCATGCCTATTGACTTGTGACGCTGCTGATGCTACTTGAAACGATTTTAGTTTTTGTAGAACAACATTTGTAATTTTTGCGGATGACATACTTATCTACGTGTGAACGCATTTAAGTATGTACATATGTTGTGTATGCATTATTTGTGTGGGAATGTAATACGCACATATTTCAATGTGTACGCATAGAAGTATGTATGATGCTATTTCAAACGATTGTTTTTTTGTACGATTTATGTACATTTATCCCAATTGTAATATATTTAATTTTTTTAATATATTATTATAGTTTGTTATATAAAAAAGTAATGAAGTACGCACAAAAAATAGGCCTTATTTTCACATTAACTACGAATACTCAAATGTATTCAATTGCATCTGTATTCGTAAATATGCACAAAAAGAATTCATTTGAATACATATATATATATATATATATGTCTTCATATAAACGTATAAAAATATAAGCAAAAGAGCGAACATATGTACGTATGTTAGAGCAATCTATATACATACACAGATGGACAAAAGTATTCGCCACTGAACATGCTATACATGAATTAGGTTCAAACTATAAAAAAAATATTCTAAATGTTAGTTTTTAAGTTATATTTCAATAAATTATAATCCTTTCATTCATTCTTGACAAAAAAACTCCAATTAAAAATAATAAATTTTAATATTTAAGCTAAAAACTCCAAAAAGTTCAGAAAACGGTTGGACAAAAGTATTCGCCAATTTCAACAATTTTATTTTAAATAAGCGTTTATACAAATTTTAATATTTTGTTTGCAACCCCTTTCGTTTAATGACTTCCTGACAACGATTGGGCATTGAATGCACTAATTTTTTTGTAACATCGGCCCCGATTTTCAGCCATTCTTCGGAAAGGACTCTTTTAAGCTGTTCTTTTGATGTTATGTTGTGATTTCGAACCTTTTTATCTAGCAAATCCCACAGATGTTCGATGGGGTTAAGGTCAGGTGACTGGGGAGGTGTTCGCAGTAAATGGGGCACATTATAAATAAGCCAAAGCCGTACAATCTCAGCCGTATGCTTGGGATCATTATCATGTTGGAAATAAAAATCATTTCCCAAGCAAAGACTGTCAGCGCTGGCTTTCAAATTTGTTTTTAAAATGGCCAAGTAATCTTCTTTTTTCATGGTCTCATCTATGAAAATGAGATTACCCACACCTGCAGCTGCCATGCACCCCCATACCATAACCCCACCACCACCGTGCTTCACTGTGGTTTGCAAGTTCTGAAGTTCCAGTTCTGTATTTTTTTTCCGCCATGTTAAAATACGTCCATCTGAGCGGTAGATATTAAATTTGCTTTCATCGGAGAATAACACTTTTTCCCAAAATGAAATATTTTTGGATTTGTGCTCTTTTGCAAAATCCAAGCGCTTTTTCTTATTTATCTTACTTATACAAGGTTTTTTGCGGCAAACCCTGGCATTAAACCCAGCTTCATTCAGCACACGTCGAACTGTGCGAGGATGTACGGATATGTCCAAATCTTCAGTTATTGTTGCTGCAATTTTGGAAGATGCAGTTTTGGGATTTTTTTTCACCATTCTTGTTATTTTTCGCTTGTCTGTTTCACTTAACTTGCACGGACGACCAGTGCGAAGGCAATTTTTGTACGTGTTTGTTTCTTCGAAACGTTTTAAAATGCTGCGCACGGTTGATCGCGGTCTCGAAACAATAGAGCACACTTCCTTTATGGATTTTCCACTAGTTAATAAATTCACAATTATTTTTCTCTCCTCCTCTGTGGTTTCTTTACCCTTACGACCCATTTTTACTTAATTGCGCAAAATATAAACTAACGGTAAATTATTTTGACACATTCTAACATACGATACAAACTATGACATTGCCAGATGAAAATTTTTATGTAAACGCTCCAGTTTCTTTCCTTAAGGCGACCATAAGCTTCGTATACAGTAAGTGGCGAATACTTTTGTCCAACCATTTTCTGAACTTTCTGGAGTTTTTAGCTTAAATATTAAAATTTATTATTTTTAATTGGAGTTTTTTTGTCAAGAATGTATGAATGGACTATAATTTATTGAAATATAACTTAAAAACTAACATTTAGAATATTTTTTTTATAGTTTGAACCTAATTCATGTATAGCATGTTCAGTGGCGAATACTTTTGTCCATCTGTGTATATAAAAATGAAATGGTATATAGTTGTAACGCTAAAACTCGAAAACGGCTGAACCAAATGAAATACTTCCTTTGGGGGATTTGTTTGTTATTACCACGCGCAGGTCATGTCTTAAAATCAGAACAAAATATTAAGGGGGCGTGGCACCTCCCATACAAATTGAATTTTTCAAGTCGAATATCTTCAAAAGTGTTTAAGGTAGGAACATGAAAATTGGTATAGAGCTATAGGAAACAACACCATTCTCACCCATAAAACTTGACGTTATCGAAAAAGGGGGCGTGGTACCTCCCATACAATCTTTAATTATTTTGGTTGTTAATCCATCATACATTTATCTCATTTTCCAGCTAGCACGTCATTTTGGTTGTTTCTTGCTGTTTTTGTTTATTTATCGGTGACAGTAGCGGTTATATCGTAATTTTGGTTGCGTTACGTGCTATTTTTGGTTTATGGAAATGGCCGTTTTATGAAACAAACACAAATTAAATTACACGTCAATTTTGCTTTGCAATCGAGCACGCAAAATTTAGAAGGCAAAATGCGCCTTGTTTTACTGATATATTTTGTTTTAAAAAGTGAGTTATTTAGTGCAAGTGATTTAGCGTGTTGGCGAATACCGATTTATGTACATTGGAATTTATCATTCAATTGATCTGCTTCTTTAGTTTAATTCATACATTTTTGGAGTTTTCAAAGGTAAGTTATTGGTCCCTAAAACCTTACATGAACTTTGTGCAAATGAATGATCATTTCCAATTAGATATTTGTTACGATCTCGGAGTTCCCAGGCCGCAAGAAGAACAGGAAATAGCAGAGCACGTCATCACCACGAAATAGACTGCTGGACAATAGCACGCACCAGTTAGAAGATGTCAACCAAACTTACAATCAACAAGAACTATTGAGAAGAAGGGAAGTTCACAATCAGCAACAACGATCGAGAAGAAGGGAAGTTCGTGCTCGCCAAAGTGATGAAGTAAGATCACAACATGCGATTATTCTTCGACAACAGCGGCAACATCTTTCTTTTGTGAACATTGAACGGGCAAGCTTTCGATATGATCCAAACATTCAATATAGCGCATCTGTTCAAATCGGTTAGATGTCAGTAGTTTGTCAATATTGCAATGCAGTCAAATTTAAAAATGATCCGCCAGGGTTATGTTGCGCCGGGGGAAAGGTTAAGTTGCCAGAATTGCTACCACCACCACAGCCATTGTTCCAGCTGCTTTACGGTGAATCTCCTCACTCGAGCCGTTTCCTAAAGCACACTAAAATGTACAACGATTGTTTTCAAATGACGTCGTTTGGCGGTGAAATTGTAAATGAACAAAACTACAATCCAACGTTTAAGGTATTTTTACCAAACAATATTCGACAGAAACTACAGAGCTTTCCTCCAATTATACAGGTTCATGGGCAAATTTTTCATCTCGCTGGATCGCTGTTGCGGCATCCAGATCAAGAACACAAATATCTCCAAATTTACTTTCTGGGAGATTCTCATGATGAAGTAAATCGGCGTTGTGCTATCTTCAATACAACGAAAAGAGAAATAATCGAACAATTGCAGCAAATGTTACACGAGCACAATGGCCTTATTAAACTGTTTACGATTTCGTTGGAACGTATGCCAACAGATGATCATAGTATAATCATACAAGCGGACAAAAGACCAACAGGGACACATGAAAGACAATATAATGCACCTACAGTTAGCGAAATATCAGTTGTTGTTGTTGGAGAAAATTTGCAGTCGCGTGATATTGTCATCAAACGTAGAAATCAAAACGCACTAAAGTGGATAAGTGAGACACATCGGTCTTACGACGCAATGCAATATCCGCTCATGTTCTGCCGTGGAGAAGACGGATATCACTTAGGATATAAGATGACAAATCCGGTGAATGGTTAATAAAAAAAGTTTTTGTTTGCTACTTCATATAGGTAATTTAAGCTTAGGTTAGGTGTCGAGACAAATAAAAAAGTCAGTTCAATGAAGTTTTACGCATATCGAATGATGATTCGCCAAAACTATGACAACCACTTACTGAGATATGGACGGTTATTTTAACAGTATGCAGTTGACATGTACGTTAAACAGAGACTGAACGACTTAATTACATGCGATACAATCAGTCGAAGTTGCGATCTGAAGAGTATATTCACTTAAGAGATGCAAAGAATGGTGATGCGGTTATTACAGATATTGGTCGATTCTATATTTTGCCATCGACATATATTGGCAGTCCTAGACACATGTATGAGTACTCCCAGGATGCGATGACTTACGTGCGCAATTATTTGTTTGTTACATTTACTTGTAATCTAAAATGGCCAGACATTACGAATCTATTGCATACCGGTCAATCACCAAGCGATCGCCACGACGTTACAGCACGCGTGTTTAAACAAAAACTCAGATGTTTGATGGACGTTATTACGAAACAACGTATATATGGCACTGTTCGATGCTGGATGTACTCAGTGGAGTGGCAGAAGAGAGGTTTGCCCCACGCACACATTCTTCTTTGGATGGTGGAGAAAATTACACCTGACCAAATTGATGACATCATTTCCGCCGAAATTCCTGATGTTGAAATAGATCCAGAGTTGCACAAAGTGGTGATGGCCAATATGGTTCATGGGCCATGCGGAGAACACGATCCATCTTCGGTTTGTATGTCGGACAGTAAATGCAAAAAACGCTATCCCCGTGCTTTTATTTCGGAAACGACGGATACCCTCTCTATCGGCGTCGCTCACCCACTGACAATGGCAGAACATTCATCACTCAATTGAAAGGAAAGAATTTCGTATTAACCACATGGATTGTTCCATATTCGCCAATTTTGTCTAAGGCATTCAAAACACATATAAATGTTGAGTATTGCAATTCAATAAAATCAATTAAGTATGTTTGCAAATATGTCACCAAAGGAAGCGATATGGCGGTTATTGGCGTTGAAAGAGATGAAATTAGCAAATTTCAAATGGGCAGAATATTTTCATTTGCAATTCATGAACGCAATCCTACTGTTGTGCATCTGGCAGTTCATTTGGAGAATGGCTAGCGAGTTTATTTCAACGCAGAGAACATAGTACAGCGAACGGAAATACCACCAGCAACCACTTTAACAAGTTTCTTTGCAATTTGCGCCAGTGATCCGTTCGCGAGAACATTGCTTTACTCGGAGATGCCTCGGTATTATACATGGAATGTATCGTCGAAGAAATGGTTGCTCAGGAAGAACGGCCATCCGGTAGATGGTTATCCAGGTGCTTTTTCAACTGATGCATTGGGAAGAATTTACACAATCCATCCAAAGAACGATGATTGCTTTTACCTACGTTTGCTTTTGATTAATGTACGCGGTTCAACTTCATTTGAATCATTGAGGACTGTAGATGGTACCATTTGTGCAACATTTCGAGAAGCATGTCAACAATTGCAATTGCTTGAACACGACAGTAACTGGAATCAAACGCTAGCGGATGCAATAGCTTCTTTGCCAGCCACTGCAGTTCGTACACTTTTCGCTATTATAATTTCGACATGTCAGCCTTCAAACCCGCGTCTATTGTGGGATACGTACAAAGATGACATAAGATATTTTGCATCGCCTGCGATTAGCGACGAGAAATGTCGACTTACAAATGAACGCTGACATCTACAATGAGGCATTAGTCCTTATTGAAGATTTATGTTTACTTATGAGTGGAAAACTATTGATTGAAGTTCATATGCCGGCACCAAGTCGTCAAACAAGGGATTTAGTAAGTCGCGAATTGGAACGCGAGCGTGCTTACGATATAACTCACTTGCAACAACAAGTACAAACAAAAGCAGTGCGTACAATCGATTTTCCTCGATGCGCCCGGCGGGACTGGCAAAACGTTCCTATTGTCTTTAATACTAGCAGCAATACGTGGTCAAGGTGGTATTGCATTAGCTCTTGCATCTACCGTGATTGCTGCAACACTGTTAGAAGATGGAAGAACGGCATTCAGCACTAAAGCGTCCATTAAACTTGCAAATACACGAAAGTCCTGTTTGCAATATTTCAAAGTAATCAGCAATGGCACAGGTTTTAAAAAAATGTAAGTTAATCATATGGGATGAATGCACAATGGCCCACAAACGATCATTAGAAGCACTCGACCGAACACTGAGAGATTTGCGCAACAATAATCGTTGCTTTGGAGGAGTGATGATATTGCTGTTGGGCGACTTTAGACAAACACTTCCCGTGATTCCAAAATCAACAGCGTCGGATGAGCTAAACGCGTGTCTGAAGTCATCGCATTTGTGGAGGTTTGTTAAACCATTTCATTGACCACGAATATGCGAGTTTTGCTGCAAAACGATAGAACTGCGGAGGTTTTTTCAAAAGATCTGCTGCGAATCGGAAATGGACAAGTTCCGATAGATCGTTGCAGTGGATTAATGTCGATTCCAACTACGATTTGCCAATTCATATCTAATAAATATGAACCAATCAGTAGTGTATATCGAAATATTGCTCAAAATTATGGTAACTACGATTTTTTAAGCACGCGCGCAATTTTAGCAGCAAAAAATATGGATGTCAACGACTTGAATTGGACGATTCAAAATCAAATTCCGGAAGATCTGCGATCATATAAATCAATCGATCGCGTTGAAAATGAAGACGAGGTAGTAAATTACCCAGTGGAGTTCTTAAACTCTTTGATACCGCCTGGAATACCGCCTCATAATTTGCGTCTCAAAGTTGGGTCTGTAGTTACGGAATCTTCATGCTCCCAAACTGTGCAATGGTACTCGACTGATTGTGACCAAGCTAATGGACAATTTAATAGTGGCAAGCATTTTGAAAGGACCGTTCAATGGGAGAGGAATGCTTACTTCCCCAAATTCCATTAACTTCAAGAGATTTGCCAGTCCAATTCAGACGTTTGCAGTTCCCAGTAAAACTTGCATTTGCGATGACAATAAAAAAGTCACAAGGGCAGTCGCTGGAAGTATGCGGCATAAATTTAGAAATGTCTTGCTTTTCACATGGCCAGCTCTATGTAGCGTGTTCCCGTGTTGGAAAACCCTCCTCACTGTTTATTTACGCCGCGGAACAGAAAACCAAAAATATCGTGTACCGTGCAGCCCTAAACTAAATATGTACTAAAATTATATATTTTCAAAGCTCGATTAAAACTATTAAAATTGAATGAGAATAGTACAAACTTAATTCTATTAAATTGTTAACAAATCCTAGACGCGATGTGTCAGCATTATTGAAAAGAGTAGCATTTTTCACGCATTTTTCACATTGCAGAACCTGCCTGTATATGGTGTTTTATGGTTTTTTATTTAAACCAATACCGGTGTAATTTTTGAAATGAAAAAAAAAAAAAATCTATTTTGGGCAGAACGAAGTTTGCCGGGCCAGCTAGTATATACATAGTTTTGAGCATAATTTTTATTCCACGCTCAGCTCTGTTCAAGCAAAAATGTTAAAATTTCTCCTGCAGAGCTTGCTGTGGTGAAACTCCCTCATCTCGACCGAGTTAGCAAAAAATATTTTTACGTTTTTCGCGCTGTGAACCTTCTCTATTATAAACGTTCTCTGCACGGCCTGTATCACCACAACGACAATGATATCTATGTATATGGGTATATGCCATTAATATCGTTCCTACAAGAAGAATTTCAGTTGGAAATAAACAACAATCCGAGAGAATGTACTACAAGATATGGAACAACAATAGATGCTGTGTTTATTAGATATCTTGAAATGTGATATCTAATACTTTTGTAACATACTTCAGTCATCATCGACCAATTGTCACAGTAATACCGTCAGAGGCAACTTCGAATGTAACTATTATGAAAGTCATTGATGAAAATAATTGACTTGACGTGATTTAAAACAATTATTAGGATAAAATTTTGTAAATATAGAAAATAAATGTTTATTGAATAAAATATATGTTACCATTTTCTGGAAAAAATTCATAATATTGTATTCTTTGATTGTGTACCATATTTAGTTCCCGTCATAATCTGTACTTTTTAACCTTTTGCTTGTATAAAATAATATCTATGTTTCACATCTGCCAGCTGTCAACTGACAGCTCACTTTTTTTTTTAAAACATTTTATACTCTTGTAACTGGAATGAATCGAAGCCTGGGAAATACTTTAAGATGTAAAACCAATCATATATGTAGAGTAAAGTCAGCCACTTGTTTGAGAGTCCTGATATTACTTATATAGAAGCTAGACCAAGTTCTCGCTCAAATTTGTTTATTTTAGGCACAAAGATACTCTGTTGAGAGTAAAACACGCTGGCTCATTTCCACTGAGATAACTCGCATATTGTCCGATATATGTGGTAAAAATTCACCTGGAACTTCGGTTATCATTATATTATATTATTATATTATTATTTTTTACAGACAGACATACCATTGTCAGAAAAGTAGTATCCCTGAATTTCAATATATATCTCAGACATTGACCTACATTTTCTAACAAAAGTCAACTATAGATACTGGGGTCTAAATATTCGGTACCTAGGGTCTTGAACAGTTTTGACTGAATATGAACAATTTTTGATTATAAGGTGGCATACACTAAGGGCATTATTAGAGCAAAGGTTTATCTCGTTATATTAATTCCTTCTTGATTTGTGTGCTAGAAACTGAACGAATCAAGTTGAATTTTAAATTGTGGGTTGTAATTTTCCGGCTTCGCTCATTTTCACAACGTGACATAGGAACATAAAAAGAATGGCAAGTACCAAATTTCGTCGAAATCGTTTGGTCGGGCCCCAAGATATGGGATTTCATTAAAAAGTGGGCGATACCATGCCCATCGTCCAATTTTATATCGGCTCCCATAAAACTCTGTCGAATCATATTGTCGGTAAAATTTAAGGTCTCTGGCGTATTTAGTTATAGATTTATCGCGCTTTTAGTAGTTTTGAATAGTACCGTTATATGTGGAGGAAGCGGTAGGAGTTTCGTGCTAGTCGAAGATATGTACATTAAACTTGTTAGAGGGCGGAGCCTCGTCGACTTTCTCAAAAAATTTTGCCCACAGGTGCTCCTGGCTACTGCGATCCACTGTACCAAATTACAGTTTTATATCTTAATTTAATGGATTTAGTGCTTGGTTATGGTTATGTTTTCAGTTAATGGCAATTTGTGCTCGTGGCAGTCCGATTACGCCCATCCACGAACTCGAAATTTGTTTGTACTAAGAAACCTGTCCACCAGGTTTCATCAAGATATCTCAAGTTACAGCTTGTATATACGAACGGACGGACTGACAGACAGACAGTCAACCGGATTTCAACTTTTATATTTATATATGTGTATGTATAACCCTATAGCTATTTCGATTAGGTTTAGGTGATACGTATAATCGTTAGGGGAACAAAACTATACAAGTAATACCCTGTAGCAAATGATTGCAAGAGTATAAAAAGAAGTTTTATGTTATGTTATGATGCAGTTTTAAAAATAACATGATGATATGTTTTTGTAATAAAAAATGGTTTTGCAAAAATTGGTCGGCTAACAACCGCAATGTTTATCTTCTATCCATTTTCATTGCAAATAATAAAAAAATGGTAAAATAGCTGCCTACGGGAGTTTCAAACTCGCACAGCTGCCGTCTGTTACCTACAAGTTTGGAACTGATTAAGTGCGCAATTAATCCGGATTAACGCTGCCGTCTGTCAAGTCTATTAGTCGAGACTAATTTGAGCCGAAAATCTTATCTTGTTTTAAATTATTTAAGCTTCTATTAGCATAAATGTTTTCTTGTTTAATAAAGTAGATTGCCGACTGACAGGTTGATTGAAAAATGGATAATTTTCGAAAAAATTGTTGTTATTCATGCGAACCGGTTCAAATTTGTTGCAAAATTTACTATACTTGCATTACTATTATTATTATTATTATTATTATTATTATTATTATTATTATTATTATTATTATTATTATTATTATTATTATTATTATTATTATTATTATTATTATTATTATTATTAATATTAATATAATTATATAATTTTGAATTTACGTTAGTTCTATGATTTTAAAATTTTGATTGCTGACTTAAGTTGAGTAATAAAATTTGAATCTATTAACGAAGTTAAATAGTTTGGAAATTCTCTTTTTAATGTTTTTAAACTTATCTGACCTAATTCGTTATTCATAAATATCTTAGTAAATATCTTTTACTCTACAAACTTCTATATTAATTTCTTCGCATAATAATATAACATTACTAATAAATCCCATGAAATTGGTGTTCCCCGCACTTATCTCTAAGTAATTGACTCAGTGTCATCCAAACTGGTGGTTGTTTCTGTTTAACCACATTCAATGCAACGCCCCTCAGTGTTTTTATAACACAAAGTAAATAAAATACTTTCGTCTCTTCTGATATAAAGAGAGACTGTGACATGTTAGCATCGACACCTTGTATAAATACAAGATGAGTTCCAAGGTAAACAGGACTTAAAAAAAACACGGAAGCTATGCTTTTTCGGCAAAATGCTGGTGCAATCCATTTGAATGGCCTCTACGTCAGCATAACGCTTTCCTTTCATGGGCAAATACATTTTTTCGAAAAGGAAGAAGTCGCACGGTGCCATATCAGGTGAATGCGGGGAGTGGGTAATGGTTAAAATGTGATGTGCACTCTGCTACGGGATAGGCAATTATCGCCATAAACTTGTTTCATCAATTGAAACGATTCAGTAAAAGTTTTACCAATTTTCAATCAAAATTTAATGTTGGCTCTTTGTTCGAAGCTCATTTTCGCACCGATAACACAGACACACTTAAAACGCAATAATTTCACTTCCAACAGAGGAAATATCATGAAGTTCTCACTGGACAATCGGTAAAGATAGCAGATTCTAACGCACCAGTCGACATACAAATGGCGCCACCAGGGGCGGTAGATTCAAGTCTCCTGTTCCTGCTTACTTTGGAACGAACCTTGTAGTACAAAGTAGTTGCGATTGCCATTAATCGGTTGAATAAGTTTGATGTTTTGTATAGCCAATTCCCAGGTTTCTCGCTCCATTTTGTTGTTCGCTTCTTTGATTTCAGAATATTTTTTAGTTCGTCCACTTTATTTTTTCATAAATTGTCTGTTTTATTTTATTTTTTTCTTTTTGTGCTCGCTTTTATTATATTGGTAAGAACCGTTGAGTAGTTTTAATTGTTTTCTGCATTTCATTTTATTTTATTGTTACCATGTTATTTTTTCGGTTTCACTATTAAGTTCTTTACATACTTTCGATGCTGTACTGTTTTGTTTTGTTCTTTACGATAATTTTTCTTTTTTGTCTTTTCCTCCAGGTCCCACTTTTTCGTTCTTAATTGGGATATTTCTATAATTTATACATTTTTCTTGCACTGTTTTGAACTAGGCAGACATTTCGCGCGGGTCAATTAACGATGCTGAGAATTACGAAAAAATACTCGTTTTTTAATATTGTTGACGTAATTTGCCTTAGCTTTGTCAGCTGGTAAAGAAAACTCTTAATAATCTTGCTTGTACTATATATAGAGTGAATAAATCACTTCTTGTCTGGAATTTGCAATATTCAAAATTTTCTGTAGTTTATACATTTGCTCAATACATAAGATTTTATATGAAAATTACCGAGAATAGAAAACATTTTTTTCTCTTCCGTTTTCTACCGACTGCGCTACTAAAATTACAATCTGTTCCTTTCATTTAATAAGTAAAAAAAATTGTATTTGTTTCTTTTAATAAAGTTAGTGTTATTTAGTTTAAAAGTTAAAACGTTAACTTTGCATAATGTAACACGTGGATCAATAAGTCCCGGGACTGACGCATAGATGGCGCTGCCAACAAAAGTTCCGTATGATTTTTCATAAGCACCAACCTTCAAAAGATACCTGTAAAAATTTCATGTCATTCTGATGTTTGGTTCACGGGTTACAGCGATTTAAGTGAGGCTTGTCTTGATATTCTCAAAACAATGGATTCTCACGGTGGATCAAATCGACAACGTGTCGTTAATTCTGAGCGCTGTTTGAAGCTGTTTCGCCGGAACAAACCGGATTTCTTGCGTCGGTATGTGACAATGGATGAAGCCTGGATCCATTACTACACTCCGGATTCAAAGCGGTTGAGAAGCGTCCAAAGCGGCCAAAAACGCAAATGTGGGCTGGTAAGTTTATGGTCTCAGTGTTTTGGGATGCTCATGGAGTTTTGCTCATCGTCTACCTTGAAAAAGGTAAGACCATCAATAGCGAACGTTACATTGGCCAATTGATGCGTTTGAAGGACGAAATCGCTGATAAACGGCTCCATATGAAAAAGAAGAAAGTGCTCTTTCACCAAGAAAATGCGCCGTGTCACAAGTCGTTCGCTACAATGGCGAAATTGCATGAATTCAGCTTCGAATTGTTTTCGCACCCACCATATTCGCCGGACTATCGGACCCAGCGACTACTACCTGTTTGCAGACCTCAAAAAAATGCTCCAAAGATAGAGATTCTACTCCAACGAGGAAGTCATTGCCGAAACCAACGCTTATTTCGAAGCCAAGGATAAATCGTTCTATAAGAAAGATATTGAAATGTTCGAGAAGCGCTGGACTGATTGTGTTGCTGTTGAAGGAGACTATGTTGATGAATAAAGTCGAATTTTGCCAAAAGTGTGTTTTTCTTATTTAGTCCCGGGACTTATTGATCCACGTGTTATTTTGTTAAGAAAATAGGTCGACTACTTGCAATGAACGAACAAGTAGTGATAATGAGGTCAAAAATGCAATTGAAAGGGACGCTTTCAGTGGCGAAAATACGGAATAGAACATTAGGATCTCTGACTCATAAATATATGTATGTAGTAGTAGCCCTGCCGTGTTTACAACAGCGTGCCAGTCGTCCTTCCTTTTCGCTGTTTGGCGCCAATTGAAGATTCGAAACGAAGTCAGGTCCTTCTCCTCTTGGTCCTTCCAACGGAATGGAGGTATTCCTCTTCCTCTGCTTCTCCTGGCGGATACTGCGTCGAATACTTTCAGAGCTTCAATGTTTTCGTCAACTCGGACGATATGACTTAGCCAGCGTAGCCACTGTTTTTTAATTCACTGAACTATGTCAAAGTCGTTGTATAACTTGTATAGCTCATCGTTCCATCGAGTGCGATTTTCGCCGTTGCCAATGGGCAAAGGACCAAAATCTTCCCCAAAAACTTTCTCTCGAAAACTCATAATGCCGACTCATCAGATGTTGTCATTGTCCATACATATATAAGGACATGGATGGTGAGTGATTTGTAGAATTTGGTCTTTGTTCGTCGAGAGAGGACTATATTTCTCAATTGCCTACTCAGTCCGAAGTAGTTATTCAGTGTTGGATTTCAATGCTGATGTTGTTGTGTGTTAAAGCTGGTTCCAAGATACAGGGGGTATTTCGTCTTGCCCTCGTTCACTACCAGACCCATTTGATTTGCCTGGTGGAGGGAACTAACGTCCAGTGCATTACTTTGCAGTTCTACTTTGACCAATTTAACAGTGGACGGCTGTAAGATAGCTCTATTTCTATTGGTTTTTTGTTGTTTTTATTCTTTCTAATAGATCTTTGGTATAGTTCTAAGATAGTCGGAAAAAATATAAAAAAAACTGCTTGAAGTAAAACGATATTGATAAACAAACATATATATTTATATATATGTGGGATGGCAACTCTATCCTGAGCGAGCTGACTGAGCGAGCTGTTGCATCATCTCACTGAATTGAGGACGACGAGTGTTAGACGAGACGGCGAGCGCGACTGGTCGAGCATTAAAAAGAAGCCTTGTTACTTTTTAATTTTTCGTTCACTTTTAATTAAAATACATTTTCTTGTTCAAATAAACTTAAAGCTACATTCGAATAAACTAAAAGCTACATTCAAATAAACTAAAATCTACATTTTGGGGGCTCGTCCCCCTGTGCGTGCGTGTGTGCGATTCGGGATAATGGCGTCGCTTGGTGCGTTTGAAAAGATACGTAAAAATCTAAAGCGTAGCAGAAAAGAGGCTATCGCGGCGTTGCACAAGTTCGTGTTTGAAAGTGACGGTGACCGAGCAAACCGCAAACGGTTGCGCGAATTTGAAGGATTTTTGTTTGATGCCAGCGACGAGGCATACGTAGACAAAATTTAAACGAAAACGACCTCGCTTGCATATGCAACATTTTAAGTATAAATTACAAACGCGAAAATTTAAAACATTACATATTTGAAAATCTTCAAAAGGGACGCTTGTTATGCGCAGGCGCTAACGACGACGACGGCAGCGACAGCGCTAACGAAGACGACGAGAGCAACGACGGCGACGGCGCAAGCAATGACGATGCAAGCGACGTGGTAAGCTCAAAACACAACAACGATGGCGTAAATCAACGAGTACAGCCTATGGGAGTAAATTCAACGAGAACAACGAATATAAGAAAAAATATTAACGACGATTGCTTTCTCTCTTTTGCGAATGAGGGTGAAGCGAACATAAATACAGACGCGGCGAGAAATATTACGACACAAATGTCACGGTTTGCTATTAATTTTCGAGACATAGAGGATTCGGTGAGAACATTTGACGGCACAGAAAAAATACCAGTTGAAATAAGGATAGAAGAGTTTGAAGAGACAGCGGCAATTATGTTTTTGGACGAATTTCAATTTGTTTGCTAAAAAATCGCTAAAAGACTTGCTAAACTTTTTATATCAAGTGAAAGAGGTATCACGTCGTGGGCAAAATTAAAGCTATGTTTACTTGATGAATCCAAATCAGTAACTAATAGTGCACAATTGCATAAATTGCTTGTGGGTAGAACAATGAAGGAAAATGAAAGTGTGCTGGAGTATTTTTTTAACATGAAGGAAATTGCTTCGCGTGGCAATATCGGAGAATGCGCTTTAATTCAATACGTGATTGACGGAATGTTAGATCTAAACATTAATAAAAGAATTTTGTACGGCGCGAAAAATGTAAAATAATTTAAGGAAAAACTTAAATGTTATGAACGTATACGCGAAAGAAACAAGCAAGTGACGGTGAAAAAACAGCTGAAAAAAGAAAATGACAAAAATATTAAACGAGACCTTGTGTGTTATAACTGTGGTGCAAAAGGGCACAAATCAGTAAATTGCGATAAAAAATAAAAAGGTACAAAATGTTTTGACTGTCAGCAATTTGGCCATATAGCGAAAGATTGTGTGTTTAAAAAATCTAGCAACAACGCAAAAAGTGTAAAAATAGTGAGTGCAAAAGACGATATTATGCACAAGCCAATTAGCATAGATGGTATGTATTGTAAAGCTTTGTTTGACACCGGTAGCAAAGTTAATATAATATCATTCGATTTATACATGACATTAAATAGGCCGGCAATGAGTGAATCAAAAATTCTGTTAACTGGGTTTGGTAAAAAATGTAATTTTAAACCAATGGGTGAAATAGAAAAAACAATAAAAATTGACGATGACGTTGTTCCAAGTGGTGGCAACTGAGTTTTTGGAAGTAGATATGATTATCGGTGCTGACTTTTGTTTATTAGCTGAAATAAAAATTAACCCTTCAGGACTTAATATAAGAAAATTGAATAGTGAAAATGAAAATAAGGCGTTTTCTGTGTTTAACATTGAAATTAAACCAGAGAGTGGTGATAAAATAAATATTGACGTAGGTGCTAGTTCGTATGCTAGACAAAAAGTTTTTGAACTGGTAACAGACTACAAACCAAATAAGTGTAAATCTACCAATGTGCAAATGAACATAGTTGTTAAAGACGAAAGCCCAATATTTTGTACCCCGCGCAGATTGCCTTTTAGTGAGCGATGTGTTGTAGACGACCAAATTGAGCAATGGTTTAGTGAGGGTATAATTGAGATATCGGAATCGGAGTATAGTAGTCCGATTGTCCTTGTCAAAAAACGCGATGGTACATCTAGGCTATGTGTGGATTACCGTAGATTGAATAAGGTAATCATCACAGACAGATTTCCACTACCACTGATTGAAGACCAATTGGATAGACTACAAAACGCGAAAGTCTTCAGTACAATTGACCTGAAGAACGGTTTTTTTCATGTCCCTGTGGCAAAGAGTAGTCAAAAATACACGTCGTTTATTAATTAGTATCAATTCTTAAAGGTGCCGTTTGGTCTTGCAAATTCGCCGAGTGTTTTTCAGCGACACATCAACGCAATTTTCCGTGACTTAATGCGAAGCGGCATTGCACTGTCGTACATTGATGATATCATAATACCAGCTAGTGATGAAAGTGAGGCTTTGAACATTTTAGAAAAAGCATTTAATGTATGTAGAGACCATGGACTGCAAATAAACTTAAAAACAAGAAAAAACGTTAACTTCGGTTGCACCGAAGCTAAATACCCTTCACAGGTGCATTTCTGTTAGTAACTATATGTCCAGTTTGTATAGAAGCTATATGCTATAGTAACTCGTTCTGAACAATTTCTTGGGAGATTACATTGTTACCTTAAAAAGTAATCTATACCAAATTTCGTGAATATATCTCGTCAAATGTTAAAGTTGTCCATACAAGGACTTGATTCCGATCGTTCAGTTTGTATGGCAGCTATATGCTATAGTTAACCGATCTGAACAATTTCTTCGGATATTACATTGTTGCCTTAGAAAATAATATATACCAAATTTCGTGAATATATCTTGTCAAATGTGAAAGTTTTCCATACAAGGACTTGATTCCGATCGTTCAGTTTGTATGGCAGCTATATGTTATAGTTAACCGATCTGAACAATTTTCTCGGATATTACATTTTTTCCCTAGAAAATAATCCATACCAAATTTGGTGATGATACATTGTCAAATGCGAAAGTTTTCCATACAAGAACTTGATTCCGATCGTTCAGTTTGTATGGCAGCTATATGCTATAGTTAACCGATCTGAACAATTTCTTCGGAGACTACATTTTTGCCTTAGAAAATATTATATACCAAATTTCGTGAATATATATTGTCAAATGTGAAAGTTTTCCATACAAGGACTTGATTCCGATCGTTCAGTTTGTATGGCAGCTATATGTTATAGTTAACCGATCTGAACAATTTTCTCGGATATTACATTTTTTCCCTAGAAAATAATCCATACCAAATTTGGTGATGATACATTGTCAAATGCGAAAGTTTTCCATATGAGAACTTGATTCCGATTGTTCAGTTTATATGGCAGCTATATGCTATAGTGGTCCGATATCGGCCGTTCCGACAAATGAGCAGCTTCTTGAAGAGAAAATGACGTTTGCAAAATTTCAAAAGGATATCTTAAAAACTGAGGGACTAGTTCGTATATATACAGACAGACGGACAGACGGACAGACGGACAGACAGACGGACATGGCTAAATCGACTCAGCTCAACATCCTGATCATTTATATATATACTTTGTAGGGTCTCCGACGCTTCCTTCTGGGTGTTACAAACGTCGTGACAAAGTTAATATACCCTGTTCAGGGTATAAAAATGTCTGTTTCTTAAAAGAAAAGTAGAGTTCCTTGGACATACAATTGAAAATCAGCAAATTACGCCTTCCCAAAGTAAAACCGAATCCTTGTTAAAATACAAACTTCCACAATACCTTAAGCAATTAGAAAGTTTTCTAGGGTTAGCTAATTACTTCAGAAAATTCATAAGAAACTTTTCGACGATAACTAAACCGCTTAGGGATTTAAGAAACCAAAATAGGAAATTCGAAATAAGAGAAGAGCAAATAAAATCATTTGAGACGGTGCTTTTGAGCCAGAAACCAGTTTTGAATATTCTTAATCAGCGTTATGAAACAGAGGTGTACACAGACGCGTCCGCCGATGATTACGGTGCCGTACTCCTACAAAAATCACCAGAAGACAAATTGTGGCACCCTGTGTATTACATGAGCAAAAAGACAGCAGATGCAGAGAATAAATATTCGAGCTATGAGTTAGAGGTGTTGACAGCTATCGAGGCGTTAAAAAAATTTAGAGTCTATTTACTCGGTTTGCACTGTAAATTGGTGACAGACTGCAAAGCCTTTACAAAGACATTGGAAAAAAGGGATCTGTGCACCAGGGTGGCTAGATGGGTACTCTTTCTGCAGGAATACGACTACGTAGTGGAGCACAGGTCAGGCTCGCAAATGAGACATGCCGATGCTTTGAGCAGATATGCCGTGCTAAGTATCAACAGTGAAAGCATACTAACAAAAATTTATCGCGCGCAATCCCAAGACGAAGAGCTACGAACGAGAAAAGAAATACTAAAGCATAACTCTGCATACGACGACTATTTCATTAAGGGGGACGTTTTGTACAAGTTGATCGACGACGTTGAATTATTGGTGGTACCTCAAGAAATGCAGAGAGCCATCATCAAGCAAGCGCATGAAAGAGGGCACTTCGGCGTCAAAAAAACGAAAGAACTTATAACCAAAGAATATTTTATACCGGAACTAGAAGTGA
>CM050323.1:82318050-82343050 GCA_027475135.1 Bactrocera correcta | reverse complement strand
ATTACATTTTTTCACAATGTCGTTAGCATGAAAATTGAATTTAAATAAGTTGGTGAAGGTTACTCCAAGATATTTCATTTGGTTCTGATAACGAATATTATGACCATTAAGATTTAGAATCAGGTCTCTATTCTCCTTTACAACCCCTCTAGGTCCTTTACCTGAAGCATTTCTGATGCAGATAGGTACAATTTTGGCCTCATTTATCTTAACCTCCCAATATTTGTAGAAATTATTAATTTTTTCTAGATGATTCTCTACCACTCGCAATGCCAAGGTAGGGAATTTGTTATGAGCATAAACTAAAGAATCATCAGCATACAGAATACTTAATGAATTATTTTGACTATGTGGAAAATCAAACATAAAAATATTGTTAAGCAAAAGGGGCTAGAATAGAGCCTTGTAGAACTCCATAATTGCAAACTCCAAGATCCGAGGAACAACCATTAATTCATAGGCCAAAAAATTTCCTATCTGACAAAAAACTTGAAATAATCTTAATAATACCATGGATCAAAACCAATCTGAACAAGCTTAAAAATAAGCCCTCTATGATAAACACGATCGAATGCTTTTTCGATATCTAGTGATACTGCTATAGTACAAAGTTTATCCCTTAAATTTACCAATACATCATTGGAGAACTTAAAAAAGTGCATGTTGCATGGAATGTGCTTTTTGGAAACCAAACTGATAAGACGGAATAAACTTTTCCGAGTGCAAATCATGAACTTTGGAATGAATTATTTTTTCAAGTAGCTTACCAATGTTCGATAGTAAGGAAATAGGTCTAAATCCTTTTGCCTCAACAGAATTACGATTTTTTTTTTAAGGTATTATCTTGGAAACTTCCCATTTTAACTGAAAATATCCATTACTTAAGCAATTATTGAATATAATAAGTAGAAATTTGATAGCATTTTCTGGCAGTTTTTTAATTAAAGAATTCGAAATGCCATCTGGTCCTGCAGATGGCTTTGAATTCAGTGAAATAATTGTGTCTTTTAAAGTATGTTTATTTATCAAAAGCTTATTAGTATTTGTTGGAGGATCAAGCGATGTAAGACGTGGAGAAAAATCAACAATATTACCATCAAGAATATGATCATGAGCATCCAGGGTTCTTTCCACACGACTGACTGAAGCACAATTAGGAGTTATCTCCGAATAAATACTTTCGTAATAAGATTTGAACACTAGAGCCTTTGCCTCATCCTCATAAATCTCCACATTATTAACCAACAACTTATCACAAAAAACATTCGGCTTCATCTTAGCCGCTCTATTAATTTTCCTAAAATCATGAGGTCCTGGTGTAATAGTTTCAAGGAATTTATTAAACCTCTCTGCTCGCGCCTTACCAATCCAATACTGCAGAAGCACTTTAATATAATAAATTTGAAATGAAATTAATTTGTATTCCAGAGAAGTTCTATGTCCGGATGTACGATAAATTTTTTTTAATTTTTTTTGCCACATATGCTTAATAGCAATTAATTTCTTAATTTGATTATTATAAAAAGGAGATTTATGAGAGAAATTCTATATGCTTTGTAATGCAGGAATTTTTAATCTTGACAATGCCTAAATGTTCAACAAACTTTTCCATGTAGTTATCTATTTCAATATTAGTAAGATTAATATCTGCTGGAGGAAGTCTTTCAGCCAAATCCTGATTGAAATCATTTGCAAAAGATGTGCAATCTGTTTTAACAATAAACTTCGCACAATTAAATAAAAGATCAACATTTTGAATTTCTATATGAAGAAAAGGAGGAACCTAGGAAAACTTTAAAGTTTTTAATATGGAAATCTATTATCGTATACGTGAAGACAAAAGAAAATAGTCCAGATATGATTGATCTCCAGGGTAAGAAGGTTTTCTACCGAAAAATCTAACTAGATTTTGATCCGAGCTTTGTAACCAATTCGTTTGCCAACAACCCCAATCAACACATTTTGCATTAAAATCACCTCCTAGAATTGACGCAAAAAAATTTGAACCGAAATTCGCAAGGACATTCAAACCTTGTTGTAGATTATTAACTAACATATTAGAGGGAATATAAACATTACCAATTAATAAATCTGTTTTCCTTGAATTGATAATAACCTGAACTTTAATAAATAAAGAAGAAAATTGGGCATAAGGACTATAAATTCTACTATGTGTTATGTTATTTCTTATCGCAATTAGCAAACCTTGTTCAGCATCATCTCTATATATGAAAAATGTCTTAAAGAAACGGGAATATTTGAGTTAAGATGAGTTTCCTGAATAAGAGCAATGTCAATGCTATCACTGTCCAGAGAGAATTGCAATTCGAGCACTCTCAACTCATTAATTAAAGAGCCAACGTTAAAAGTTACTAATTTTAATTGCTTAAAACCCATATTTTGTTCGTACTTCAGACAGTAACTGTCAGCATTGATCTCTGAGATCGTCTTTTAATAAGGAATTACAGTTATCCAAGAATGTTTGTATCCTGTCCTCAATAAGCTAAAAGTATGTTAATGTATGGCCGCGGCTCTTATATAAGCGAGACCACTGTATGTTCGCCGGTTACATTTTCAGATTAAACTATACATACATACATATGCAGTTACGGACAATATAATAAAATGAAAGGTTTTGCCTTGAAACAGTGGTATAGTTTTTTTTTTGAAAATTTTCACTTATGTAGTAACTTTTCTGCATAATAACACAGGCAATAATATGTACTCAAGAAAAAGGAAAAAGTAGCATTGTCAAGTTTTACAGTTAACTGTAATTTAAAAAGTGTAAATAGCGTGCTTCGTGCTTAGTGACAAAATAATAGAATCAATAGCGAAATGGTTTCATAAACGAAAAATATTGAATTTAAAATAAGTAATAAGTAGTTATATTAACTTAATTATTAGCAATTATGAATTTATTTAAAAAAAATGGGCGAGCAAAACATTGTTCAGAGGAGGAAAGATTGCAAACATATGAAATAAGGCTCAAAAATATGTGTTTGATGAATTTCCGAAAAATGGCTGAAAAACAGGCCGATCACCAAAAAATTTCTGCGGAAGTCGATCGAAATATTGCAAAATTGTCGATGCGCGTTCCGTTTAAGGCCTCTGCCGCCAATCAATGGAAATTATGTGCAAAAATTTCTTCAAGAACAGTTCGAAGACAACTTGTGGAGAAAAATTTGCTTGGCACATGGTTCCGAAACGTGCCAATGCTGAGAAAACGGCATAGATGCAATCGTATTCAGTTGGTAAAACGACACGTTAATTAGGGCGGACGAAATGTGCGTCCGCTACACGACTAGATCCTTCAAACCCCGTGGCCGCAATATAATGGTTTAGCATTGTTTCTCATATGGTGTTTCGGCACCTATTTTTTGGATACAAGAAAACATAGACCTCCATATATACGTTAAGGTTTCAGATAAAGTCATACTTCCAAATGCTGAAAGGAATTCTCCTTTCATTTTGGTAATTCCAACAAGAGAGCGATCCAAAACATACTTCGGGTTTTGTAAAAATTGGTTTTCAGACCATGGTGTTAGGATTATGGCTTGGTCAGAGTAATCAGCAGATTTGAATCCAATTAAAAACTTAGGAAAAACTGTTAAGGAAAATATTGCACCCGTTAAACCAAAAAATACGACGGAGTTCTCAGAGAAGGTACAAAGGTTTGGTATTCTGTTCCACAGAACACTTTCGGTAGTTTAATTAGGTCTATGCCTAGAAGATGTGCATCTGTATTAGACGATAAAGAATACACTACAATGTACTAACATTTTTTCTATTATTAAAAAATTTTTGAATCTATTTTTTGTTCTTCGAATTTTTGAAATATATTTTTTAACTTTATTTTTGTAATATTTATGAATTGTTTTTATCCAATGTTTTTACTGCTATCAATAGCACTTGATATGAAGTAAATAATAAAAGTATATGTAACTTAGTTTAATTTAAACCAAATAGATTTTATAATTATATTCTATAATGAATTTATTTTAGGTGACTGAAGTATAGACAAAAAATGATTAAGCAAACGCATACTGAGTTATTAAATATTGATGGAGAGTTAGAAACTCTTCCCACAGGTAAGTGGCTTAGTTATATTCTAAGAATTACATTGCTGTTCTGAACTTTTGGTAAATAGTGCACCATATCCAAATTTAATTATCCAGCAATAGAAGAGGTATAGTTGTAAAAAAACAGCATTGTCGCGTTAAGTGGGGTAACAAAACTAACAAAATGTACTATACATTTTTTTACATCATCAGAAATCTCTACTTTTCTCCAACGATTATTAATCCTTTAAAAAATCAGATATTTTGATGTGAGGATTTTCGATAGAACAACAATCCTCTAATATGTAAGCTGCCGAATATCATTCATCCCAATTAGTTTAATGTCCGATTTGTATAACAAAACTTTATTTCAAGGCTAAGATAGAAGTTTTATTTGCTGCTCTTATTTTCATATTTTACTTGATATGTCTTTACTACAGATACAGATTTGTCCAGTTGAATGCCACGATAAGATATATTATTTGCTGGGGTATTGGGATGCTTTCCATTTTGATAAATGACATTTGATAAACAAAAATTAATATTTTCACATATTTGAGCAACTAATGCTTCATTTAGTGTCCGGCTTGCTAGATGTGAGCAAAATTATTTATACAAATCGAGCAATGGCAACATCACGGCTCGTTGTTTCACTTAACCTTTTTGGAGTTCCTTATGTGCTTCAGCCAACGATTTATTTGAGTAAAAGAAGAAAATCATAACTTCCCACAAAAGACGATTATGTGAAAAAAGGGCATATTTGCACAACCAAAATGTAATACATAAACAAAGTCTTGGGAAACACAATTCCTTTTCAGATGTCTAGGTTAACTTTATTACGATTTGGATATATCAAAATCGATCACCACTAACTGCTGGACCATCTATTGACAAACAGCGAGAACTTAGTTACGCACCAACACATTAATTCGACAGTTGGTCAGTCATTCTTCTATATAAGCTAGCTATGGCGCTATGATTGGCTACACTAAGGCTGTATAATTTCCGAAAGTCAACAAGGTGTTTTTTTTTTTTAATTTGTTGGTGTGCTTGCTATGTAGAAGTTCACGCAAGTGAGGAAAGTTCTCTGATCGCCATTCACTTGGGAGTGGCCAGAAACGACTCTTTTACATATGACTCAAGCAGCTCACGACTTCCGGCCTTTGACCAAGTATCCTTTGGGTAGCCTAAGGACATCCGTTTGAAGGATGTGAGAAGGCGAAAAATCCCCTCCGCAGGGTTGTCTGTTGGGTTTGGGAACCGGCACGTAAAAAATCATACCGATGAAAAGGAACAACAAGCCTCCGACAGTTGAATGCTATTATTTATAAATAGGCAGACTAGTTTTAATACTTGGATTTTTATTTAATCTTTTACATGACGACAATTTATAACTGAAACGCACCATAGAAACATTACACTGTGAAACATTTTTGGGATTATTGTCTGGGGGGTGAGAAATTCCATATCAGTACCATCACCTAGGTCAGTATAGTAAAACCCTCAAAGAGGCGTTCGTATGTGTCAATTTTGTTTTATGACCTTTTAAACTTTTTACAATTTCTATTTGTTTTTATTAAAAAAAGTGTCATTTATCGCCTTTTTTTTTAATTTTCCCTAATAACTCCAGACTTCTGGGCATAAACTACTAAAAAAATAAAGTAAACATTTTTTTTTTAATATTTAAATTTTTAGGAAAAAAATACTTTTTTCCTTTCATACATTCATTTCATTAGAGAAACCGTAATTCTTAATTTTTCTAAATTTGTTTATCCAAAATCGGACAAGTGGTTTGCGAGTTATGCTAAACTACGTTTTTGCCAAAATGTTACAACTAAGCGAAAAAACATCAAAATAAGGAAACAATTTAAAAGGTCATAAAAATATCTTACATATACGAACGCCAAACCCTTTGAGGGTTTTACTATACTGACCTAGTACCATCACCCTGACTTGGAATTTCTCACCCCCCAGATTAGCTGTTGTTCTGTGTAATAAAACGGGCCTCTTTGTTTACTTACGCTCTTGTAGAACATGCTAGAACTAAAAATAAAATGATGCTCAACTATCATGTCATTGGAAGTTAATCATATCCTGAAATTTAACAGTTAACTGAATTCAGAAGATTTTGACATTTTGCGATTGGAAAAAGATGGACGGCCATTCAAGATCATTAAGAATAATTGTAAAACAATAAAAATGAAAGAAAACAGGAAATTGAAATATATGTGATAAAATCTTTTGTGACGTCATGCTTCGAAGTAGGAATTTTCCATTAAAAAGAATAAAAAAACATATACTAATTGAGAGCTAATACGTTTAATTCACTTTACTAAGTCAGTTGTTTCAATATGTCACAAAATCATAGTTTCGCCATATGTTAAACAGATATTTTTATGGATATAAGTATAATAATCTTAACAAATGTTGGATATTTTAATTTTAATGCCCAAGAATGATTACTATCTTTTCTTTTTTTAATTATGATAATTAAAAAGCTTATGTTCTTTTTAACCTTGCTGCCCTTGGCGTACATTTATGTATGGATAAAATTTATTGTAACCCTTACCGAATTTATTTTGGTGAGTTATACCATGTTCAGACCGACACTTAATCAAACGATTTTGACAGTTGAGTGGTTTATCCCACTAATCTTATAAATTTATCAAGATTTCACCATACAAAAATGACAGTTCCAAATCACTTCATTGAAATGATTTGAAACTGATCTACGCTAAATCTCTCTGTGCGACTCTGATTTTGCGCCATCTACTTGTCAGCATTGAGAATCTGTTACATTATCGCAGCTGATTTAAACACTACAAAGGGAAAAAAATGTAAACAAACAATTTTTTTTAAAGCAGTGAATCTTATTTCAGCTGAAAATCGACTTAACAAATGAAAAAATGCATCCATTATTTCTATTATATGGAAAATACTAGCTGACCCGGCAAATTTCGTTCTGCCCAAAATAGATTTTTTTTCCATTCCAAAAATTACACTGGTATTGCTTTTAATAGAATATGAACGATTTTTCCTTATTTCATTGTGTATACTTTAAATACCGCCTTTTTTGTCCTTGACAAATTCCCAATATTGAAAAATAGTGAAGAAAAAATTATTGCTGAGTTTTTTGAACTGTTTTTGATAAAAAATTTAAAAAAACATGATATACAGGCAGGTTCTGCAATTTACTTCCGAGTGAAATTTTGTGGAAAATACCTTCCATAGCTAATTTGACAAAATTTTTACAAATTTTACTCGGAAGTGACTTGCCAGAACCTTACTGATGAACATTTTTTTCGGGGGTGCATAAATGCTTTTTGAATTTAATTGCTTGAAAAATGCTATTCTTTTCAATAATGCTGACAAATCACGTCCAGGATTTGTTGACAATTTAATAAAATTAAGTTTGTACTATTCTCATTCAATTTTATTAGTTTTAATCGAGTCTCGAAAATATATAATTTTAATACATATTTAGTTTAGGGCTGCACGATACACGATATTTTTGGTTTTCTGTTCCGCGGCGTATATAAACAGTGAGGAAGGTTTTCCAACACGCCACATAGAGCTGGCCATGTGGAAAGCAAGACATTTCCAAACTTATGCCGCATATTTCCAGCGACTGCCCTTGTGACTTGCTTATTGTCATCGCAAATGCAAGTTTCACTGGGAACTGCAAACGTCTGAATTGGAATGGCAAATCTGTTGAAGTTAATGGAATTCGGGGAAGTAAGCATTCCTCTCCCTTGAACGGGCCTTTCAAAATGCTTGCCACTATTAAATTGTCCACTAGCTTGGTCACAATCAGTCGAGTACCATTGCACAGTTTGGGAGCATGAAGATTCCGTAGCATAATAAATACAGACCCAACTTTGAAACGCAAATTATGAGGCGGCGTCCCAGGCGGCATCAAAGAGTTTAAGAACTCCACTAAGTAATTTACTACTTTGTCTTCATTTTCAACGCGATCGATTGATTTATATGACCGTAGATCTCCCGGAATTTGATTTTGAATCGTCCAATTCAAGTCGTTGACATCCATATTTTTTGCTGCTAAAATTGCGCGCGTGCTTAACCAATCGTAGTTACCATAATTTTGAGCAATATTTGGATATACACTACTGTTTAGTTCATATTTATTAGATGTGAATTGGCAAATCATAGTTGGAATCGATACTAATCCACTACAAGGATCTATCGGAACTTGTCCATTTCCGATTCGCAGCAGCTCTTTTGAAAAAACCTCCGCAGTTCTATCGTTTTGCAGCAAAACTCGCATATTCATGGTCAATGAAATGGTTTTAACAAACCTCCACAAATGCGATGACTTCAGACATGCGTTTAGCTCGTCCGGCGCTGTTGATTTTGGAATCACGGGAACTGTTTGTCTAAAGTCGCCCAACAGCAATATCATCACTCCTCCAAAGCAACGATTATTGTTGCGCAAATCTCTCAGTGTTCGGTGCTTCTAATGATCGTTTGTGGGCCATTGTGCATTCATCACATATGATTAACTTACATTTTTTTAAAACTTGTGCCATTGCTGATTGCTTTGAAATATTGCAAACAGGACTTTCGTGTATTTGCAAGTTTAATGGAAGCCTTAATGCTGAATGCCGTTCTTCCACCTTCTAACAGTGTTGCAGCAATCACGGTAGATGCAAGAGCTAATGCAATACCACCTTGACCACGTATTGCTGCTAGTATTAAAGACAATAGGAACGTTTTGCCAGTCCCGCCGGGCGCATCGAGGAAAAATATGCCAGCGTTTCCCCTATCTACAACATTTATTAGCTGATTGTACGCACTGCTTTGCTGTTCATTCAACAGTGGAATATTTGTTTGTACTTGTTGTTGCAAGTGAGTTATATCGTAAGCACGCTCGCGTTCCAATTCGCGACTCACTAAATCTCTTGTTTGACGACTTGGTGCCGGCATATGAACTTCAATCAATAGTTTTCCACTCATAAGTAAACATAAATCTTCAATAAGGACTAATGCTTCATTGTAGATGTCAGCGTTCATTTGTAGGTCGACATGTCTCGTCGCTAATCGCAGGCGATGCAAAATATCTTCTGCCATCTTATGTCATCTTTGTACGTATCCCATAATAGACGCGGGTTTGAAGGCTGACATGTCGAAATTATAATAGCGAAAAGTGTACGAACTGCAGTGGCTGGCAAAGAAGCTATTGCATCCGCTAGCGTTTGATTCCAGTTACTGTCGTGTTCAAGCAATTGCAATTGTTGACATGCTTCTCGAAATGTTGCACAAATGGTACCATCTACAGTCCTCAATGATTCAAATGAAGTTGAACCGCGTACATTAATCAAAAGCAAACGTAGGTAAAAGCAATCATCGTTCTTTGGATGGATTGTATAAATTCTTCCCAATGCATCAGTTGAAAAAGCACCTGGATAACCATCTACCGGATGGCCGTTCTTCCTGCGCAACCATTTCTTCGACGATACATTCCATGTATAATACCGAGGCATCTCCGAGTAAAGCAATGTTCTCGCGAACGGATCACTGGCGCAAGTTGCAAAGAAACTTGTTAAAGTGGTTGCTGGTGGTATTTCCGTTCGCTGTACTATGTTCTCTGCTAGCCATTCTCCAAATGAACTGCCAGATGCACAACAGTAGGATTGCGTTCATGAATTGCAAATGAAAATATTCTCCAGATTGCTTCATTGCAGTTCACATATCTGCCCATTTGAAATTTGCTAATTTCATCTCTTTCAACGCCAATAACCGCCATATCGCTTCCTTTGGTGAAATTCTTTCCTTTCAATTGAGTGATGAATGTTCTACCATTGTCAGTGGGTGAGCGACGCCGATAGAGAGGGTATCCGTCGTTTCCAGTTTGAGTTTCCGAAATAAAAGCACGGGGATAGCGTTTTTTGCATTTACTGTCCGACATACAAACCGAAGATGGATCGTGTTCTCCGCATGGCCCATGAACCATATTGGCCATCACTACTTTGTGCAACTCTGGATCTATTTCAACATCAGGAATTTCGGCGGAAATGATGTCATCAATTTGGTCAGGTGTAATTTTCTCCACCATCCAAAGAAGAATGTGTGCGTGGGGCAAACCTCTCTTCTGCTACTCCACTGAGTACATCCAGCATCGAACAGTGCCATATATACGTTGTTTCGTAATAAAGTCCATCAAACATCTGAGTTTTTGTTTAAACACGCGTGCTGTAACGTCGTGGCGATCGCTTGGTGATTGACCGGTATGCAATAGATTCGTAATGTCTGGTCATTTTGGATTACAAGTAAATGTAACAAACAAATCCGGCCGTCCATAATTGCGCACGTAAGTCATCGCATCTTGGGAGTACTCATGCATGTGTCTAGGACTGCCAATATATGTCGATGGCAAAATATAGAATCGACCAATATCTGTAATATCCGCATCACCACTCATTGCATCTCTTAAGTGAATATATTCTTCAGATCGCAACTTCGACTGATTGTATCGCATGTAATTAAGTCGTTCTGTCTCTGTTTAACTTACATGTCAACTGCATACTGTTAAGATAACCGTCCATATCTCAGTAAGTGGTTGTCATAGTTTTGGCGAATCATCATTCGATATGCGTAAAACTTCATTGAACTGACTTTTTTATTTGTCTCGACACCTAAAAGCTTAAATTACCTATATGAAGTAGCAAACAAAAACTTTTTTTTACTAACCATTCACCGGATTTGTCATCTTATATCCTAAGTGATATCCGTCTTCTCCACGGCAGAACATGAGCGGATATTGCATTGCGTCGTAAGACCGATGTGTCTCATTTATCCACTTTAGTGCGTTTTGATTTCTACGTTTGATGACAATATCACGCGACTGCAAATTTTCTCCAACAACAACAACTGATATTTCGCTAACTGTAGGTGCATTATATTGTCTTTCATGTGTCCCTGTTGGTCTTTTGTCCGCTTGTATGATTATACTATGATCATCTGTTGGCATACGTTCCAACGAAATCGTAAACAGTTTAATAAGGCCATTGTGTTCGTGTAACATTTGCTGCAATTGTTCGATTATTTCTCTTTTCGTTGTATTGAAGATAGCACAACGCCGATTTACTTCATCATGTGAATCTCCCAGAAAGTAAATTTGGAGATATTTGTGTTCTTGATCTGGATGCCGCAACAGCGCTCCAGCGAGATGAAAAATTTGCCCATGAACCTGTATAATTGGAGGAAAGCTCTGTAGTTTCTGTCGAATATTGATTGGTAAAAATACCTTAAACGTTGGATTGCAGTTTTGTTCATTTACAATTTCACCGCCAAACGACGTCATTTGAAAACAATCGTTGTACATTTTAGTGTGCTTTAGGAAACGGCTCGAGTGAGGAGATTCACCGTAAAGCAGCTGGAACAATGGCTGTGGTGGTGGTAGCAATTCTGGCAACTTAACCTTTCCCCCGGCGCAACATAACCCTGGCGGTTCATTTTTAAATTTGACTGCATTGCAATATTGACAAACTACTGACATCTGACCGATTTGAACAGATGCGCTATATTGAATGTTTGGATCATATCGAAAACTTGCCCCTTTAATGTTCACAAAAGAAAGATGTTGCCGCTGTTGTCGAAGAATAATCGCATGTTGTGATCTTACTTCATCACTTTGGCGAGCACGAACTTCCCTTCTTCTCGATCGTTGTTGCTGATTGTGAACTTCCCTTCTTCTCAATAGTTCTTGCTGAGTGTATGTTTGGTTGACATCTTCTAACTGGTGCGTGCTATTGTCCAGCAGTCTATTTCGTGGTGATACCCTCTCAATAACACTTTCCCTTTGACGTGCTCTGCTATTTCTTGTTCTCCTTGCGGCCTGGGAATTCCGAGAAGTGTAACCAAACGTACTGATTCTTGGCATCGTAACCAATATCTAATTGGAAATGATCATTCATTTGCTAAAGTTCATATAAGGTTTTATGGACCAATATCTTACCTTTGAAAACTCCAAAAAAAAAATGAATTAAATTAAGGAAGCAGATAAATTGAATGATAAATTCAAATGTACATAAATCGGTATTCGCAAACACGCTAAATCACTTTCACTAAATAACTCACTTTTTAAAACAAAATATATCAGTAAAGCAAGGCGCATTTTTATTGCCCTCTAAAATTTGCGTGTTCGATTGCAAAGCAAAATTGACGTTTAATTTAATTTGTGTTTGTTTCATAAAACTGCCATTTCCATAAACCAAAAATAGCACGTAACACAAACAAAATTACGATATAACCGCTACTGTCACCGATAATTAAACAAAAATAGCAAGAAACAACCAAAATGTCGTGCTAGGTGGAAAATGAGATAAATATATGGTGGATTAACAACCAAAATAATTAAAGATTGTATGGGAGGTACCACGCCCCCTTTTTCGATAACGCCAAGTTTTATGGGTGAGAATGGTGTTGTTTCCTATAGCTCTATAACAATTTTCATGTTCCTACCTTAAACAATTTTGAAGATATTCACCTTGAAAAATTCAGTTTGTATGGGAGGTTCCACGCCTTCTTTTCCGATTACCCCTTCTTTTATGTGTAGGAAGGCTTTTGATACCAGGATTCAGGTCCCTACCTTGAACCCTTTCACAGATATTCTGCTTAAAAAATTCAGTTTGTATGGGAGGTACCACGCCCCCTTATTCGATAGCGCCCGGTTTTATAGGTGAGAGTGGTGTTGTTATTCTGTAGCTCTGTACCAATTTTCATGTTCCTACCTTAAACACTTTTGAAGATATTCGACTTGAAAAATTCAATTTGTATGGGAGGTGCCACGCCCCCTTAATATTTTGTTCTGATTTTAAGACATGACCTACGCGTAGTAATAACAAACAAATCCCTCAAAGAAAGTATTTCATTTGGTTCAGCCGTTTTCGAGTTTTTAGATTTAAAATAAGACGGCTTTCGTTTCAAAATGCTATATGACAATCTTTTCTTTTGATAAATATTAAGCGATGTGAATTCTTGAAAGACAATAACAGCTGTTTTTTGATCTTTCTAACGGCAGTGAGAACGGGCTGATTAGTAAATGTAATTAAATGTAATATAATCCCTTTAAATTATTAGTCTGAACATGGTATTAAAAATCTTTGGGTACATTCAAAAGAGAATCTCTTCGTGTGTTACTTCCCTTATTTTTGGTGAGTTTATCTTTTTCCTTACTTTTAATTTTTAAAAATGTGTGAATATAGTCATGTACTGGTTCTACCACTACCAACATCATGCGTTTCTCTATTCATTCTTTCTTTACCTGGCTTACTTTACAACAACATTTTCTCTTTGGTGAATAAGAAGAAGGTCACCTTCAAAGTAAAAACAGCATCTTATTCTTTTTGGACAAACTAGAACATTCGACTACAACAACAGTGTCAGTAAGGTCTTGTGGCGATTATAAAATACTAAATTTAATATTAAAAATGTATGTTTATTAAAGATATCTTAAAACACTTGTTTACTTGTTGGCGTCTGTACAAGGAGGAACACTTCTTAAAACTAAAAACTTAGAATTCAGTTGAAACTGTAAATTTCCAAGAAGAATATAAAGAGAATGAAATAAAAGAATAACTGATAAACAGTGCTGCCAGATGTGATACGTCTTGTCTGTGTGCCCACAGTACTCCCCCTCAAATAAAGTCCTGCTGGACTTTTTTAAGGTAGAGTTTCATTACTAGTTCCTAATGCGGGTGCTTTGTGCAGTTGGGCTGGTTGATGTATGTGGCCAATTGGTATGGTTAAGTGGTTGTTGTGCAGTTCTCGGTTAGGGCTATGACGGTTGGATAGAAGCCTACACGTGCGAGACTGAATTGAGCGCCTTATCTCCGTAGGTTCCGACTTTGCTACCGTTTGCAGCTTGCGGTCGAACATGAGTTAATATTTTGAGTTTACGAGAAAGCGGAGTTGCCGAAATATCCGTGCCAATGTCGACGAGGAATTTCGTACTCAATGTGCGGTAATAAATGAATAGTTGGCGATGTGTTACCGTTGTTGGTAGTACGATGTGTAGGGTTTGAAGCGTAGCGCGGCGGTTGGCAACCTGCGCGGGGGATGCATGTGGGGTTGCGCACTTGGTAGTGTTGCATATAGCGTGGAGGCGGCGACTGATGCAAAGTGCGCTGAGCCGAATTTACTGCGGGTGAAGAGAAACATTGTGGACTCAAATTCATGTCGATCATATGTACCGTTGACATGTGCTGCAGTTGTTGTAGCGTCATTTGTGGTTATGCGTGTTGCGTGATGATGGCTTGTAGTGCCTGCAGTGGTGGATTTACACTAGGGGCAGTCGGGGCTAGTGTCCAGGGCGGCAAAATTTGGAAAGTAAAAAAAAGTGAGCTGTCAGTTGACAGCTGGCAGATGTGAAACATCGAAATTATTTCATAAAAGTAATCGCAGAGAATGTATATTTATAGAGAAGGTTCACGATGTCGAAAATTTAGGGACATTTCAATTTTGGGACATTTACTGGTTTCGATGTGCGTGTTTGACCACTTAACAACTTCTTCTTCTTTACTGGCGTAGACACCGCTTACGCGATTATAGCCGAGTCAACAACAGCGCGCCAGTCGTTTCTTCTCTTCGCTACGTGGCGCCAATTGGATATTCCAAGCGAGGCCAGGTCCTTCTCTACTTGGTCCTTCCAACGGAGTGGAGGTCTTCCTCTTCCTCTGCTTCCCGCGGCGGGTACTGCGTCGAATACTTTCAGAGCTGGAGTGTTTTCATCCATCCGGACAACATGACCTAGCCAGCGTAGCCGCTGTCTTTTAATTCGCTGAACTATGTCAATGTCGTCGTATATCTCGTACAGCTCATCGTTCCATCGAATGCGATATTCGCCGTGGCCAACGCGCAAAGGACCATAAATCTTTCGCAGAACCTTTCTCTCGAAAACTCGCAACGTCGACTCATCGGTTGTTGTCATCGTCCAAGCCTCTGCACCATATAGCAGGACGGGGATTATGAGTGACTTATAGAGTTTGGTTTTTGTTTGTCGAGAGAGGACTTTGCTTCTCAATTGCCTACTTAGTCCGAAGTAGCACCTGTTGGCAAGAGTTATCCTGCGTTGGATTTCTAGGCTGACATTGTTGGTGGTGTTTACGCTGGTTCCAAGATAGAAATTATCTACAACTTCAAAGTTATGACTGTCAACAGTGACGTGAGTGCCAAGTCGCGAGTGCGACGACTGTTTGTTTGATGACAGGAGATATTTCGTCTTGCCCTCGTTCACTGCCAGACCCATTTCTTTTGCTTCCTTGTCCAGTCTGGAGAAAGCAGAACTAACGGCGCGGGTGTTGAGACCGATGATATCAATATCATCGGCATACGCCAGCAGTTGTACACTCTTATAGAAGATGGTACCTTCTCTGTTGAGTTCTGCAGCTCGGACTATTTTCTCCAGAAGCAGGTTAAAAAAGTCGCACGATAAGGAATCGCCTTGTCTGAAACCTCGTTTGGTATCGAACGGCTCGGAGAGGTCCTTCCCGATTCTGACGGTGTTTTGCTGCTGCTCAACGTCAGCTTACACAGCCGTATTAGTTTTGCGGGGATACCAAATTCAGACATCGCGGCATAAAGGCAGCTCCTTTTCGTGCTGTCGAAGGCAGCCTTGAAATCGACGAAGAGGTGGTGCGTGTCGATTCTCCTTTCACGGGTCTTTTCCAAGATTTGGCGCATCGTAAATATCTGGTCGGTTGTTGATTTACCAGGTCTAAAGCCACACTGATAAGGTCCAATCAGTTTGTTGACGGTGGGCTTTAATCTTTCACACAATACGCTCGACAGAACCTTATATGCGATGTTGAGGAGGCTAATCCCACGGTAGTTGGCGCAGATTGTGGGGTCTCCTTTTTTGTGGATTGGGCATAGCACACTTAAATTCCAATCGTTGGGCATACTTTCGTCCGACCATTTTTTGCAAAGAAGCTGATGCATGCACCTTATCAGCTCTTCGCCGCCGTGTTTGAATAGCTCGGCCGGCAATCCGTCGGCCCCTGCCGCTGTGTTGTTTTTCAGGCGGGCAATTGCTATTCGAACCCTTCATGGTCGGGCAATGGAATGCCTGCTCCATCGTCATCGATTGGGGAATCGGGTTCGCCTTCTCCTGGCGTTGTACGTTCACTGCCATTCAGCAGGCTGGAGAAGTGAAGGGTAAGCTTTGGGCATCGGTGACTAGATCACCTTTGGAGGTTCTACAAGTGTATGCTCCGGTCTTGAAACCTTGTGTAAGTCACCGCATCTTTTCGTAGAATTTTCGAGCATTACCCCTGTCGGCCAGCTTATCAAGCTCTTCGTACTCACGCATTTCGGCCTCCTTCTTTTTCTGTGTACAAATGAGTCTCGCTTCCCTCCTCTGTCCCATCCCTCACGTGTTGTGGTCGATCGTAACGTTGCGAGGTAAGCAGCCTGTTCCCAATAACAGGCAGGGAAACTTACAAAAACATTATAATTAAACCGGTAAAGAAAGCTAATGGAATTGTAAACTTAAATTTTGATCGAATTATAACAAATGGAACAGAAATATTTGGAATTAAAGAAAAATGCAAATTTTCCAATCAAATCAGTATATGCAGAAGAAATCAAATAATTAATATAAGTAACAGCACATGTATACCTAATTTGATTAAAAGCCTAGATTCTTCATGCAAAATTAGTAATAACCAACACGTACCCAGTGTAGAAGAAATATCACCGGGTATAATTTTATTAAATAATTTTAACGGAACAATAAATACTATTACCGAAAACTATACTGTTGCCGGAACGTACTTAATAAAATTTCATAATATATCTCTTAAGATAAATAATCAAAAATTTTATAGTTTGGAAGCCTCTCAACTGATCGCTATACCCTCTATATTACAGCCAACCCCATTCGAAAGCGAACGCATTGATATTTTGTCAATGGAAGCTGTACACGAGCTACATTATAATAACACCAAAAGCATCACGCTCTTAAAAACAGATGCTTTTATAAGCAAAACTTCGATGCTGTCACTAAGCAGCATCATAATAATCCTTCTCATATTTTCAAAATTCATCCCCAGAATCCAAAGGAAAGCGTCCCTAGAATCCAAGGTTAAAATTCCAACCGTATTAGGCATATAACAAACTCTGCTGAGGCCATCGGCCTATCACCTAAAAATTTTAGAATCAATGACCTACCATATTTTTGAACGATCGAGGACGAGCGCATTTAAGAGGGGAGGAGTTAACGCCAAATACGTTAACAGTGCCAAAGGCACCTCACTTCCGCCCCCAAACTTTCGCTGACGCAGCACACGCGCCGACGTTTGCTTGCAACACCCAGACTTCACTTCCGCTCCCAAGCTTTTGCTAACGCAGCACACATGCCAACGTTCTGGCAGCGATCAGAAGGGAGTTCTAGGAATCCGATCACCGGGCAAGACAGGTGACCGAATTAGTTAAGGCTAGTTTAAGCTTACATTTAAGTTTGATAATTGTAATTATTTCAGTCCGTTTTTAGACTCGAATAAAGACGGCTAGAGCTCATGCTCTGACCAAAATAAAAAAATAATTTTTTTTTATTATTTCCCGCGTAGGGGAAATTAACTTGTATATTTATTATGAAAACACATATGTAAGTAAGTGTGTATTTTGAATTTGACCTATGTATGTATTTGTATTCCATAAAATCGTTGCAAGTATTACTACCTAAATATACTTTTATATGGGCTCGACAGGTCATATATGTATTTATATACAAAAATATGTACATACATACAACTCCAAACGCAGGATTTCTAAGTTTTCGTGCGCTATGAAATATACTAAGTCTAGTATGTCTAGTGACAATCACACAATTTCTAATATGTTCGCTGAATTCTTCAATTCGAATTACTCTTCAAAATCTCCAAAAAATGTTCCGCATCAGCACAAGTTATGTCCGATTTCTGTCATTAATGCGCCTACTATTTCCGAAGAAGACGTCTTATATCAGTTGAACATGTTAGAACAATCATACAATTATGGCCCAGATATGATTCCCTCATGCTTTCTTAGGAAATGTGCCAAATATATATACCAACCCCTAACAAAACTATTTAACTCATCTCTTATGCAAGGCTTATTTCCACCCATATGGAAAAAGTTATTTATAATTCCTTTACATAAGTGTGGATTTAGGTCATCTATTGAAATCTATAGGGGAATAGCAAAGTTGTCTGCAATACCTAAACTTTTTAAAGCAATTATAACAGACGACATAACCTTCCGGATCTCTCCACTAATTTCTTGTTCTCAGCACGGTTTTCGTAAAGGGAAATCTACAATAACTAACTTGCTTGAATTTGTATCACATGTATCAGCTGGCTTTAGGGAGAATAAGAATACTGATGTTATATACACAGATTTCAGTAAAGCTTTTGATAAAGTAAACCACTCAATTCTTTTGAATAAACTTGATCTTATTGGTTTTCAACCAATATTTCTAAAATGGGTTGCTTCTTATCTTAGCAATATAATTCAACAAGTCTAATTTAACGATACTTTTTCTGACATAATCAATGTTCCTTCAGGCGTTCCACAAGGTAGACATCTTGGTCCAATTCTGTTCTTGTTATTTATTAATGACATATCATCTGTTGTTAAGTTTTCAAAAGTCTTATTATATGCTGATGATGTAAAACTTTTTAAAACGTATGCTTCAAACAACGAAAGATGCCAGTTGCAAACAGACTTAAACAACCTAGTTTCTTGGTGTGATAGAAATGACATGCCATTGAACCTTAAAAAATGTAAAACAATGTGATTTTCACGTAGATCTGTAGACCCAACTTCATACACAATACAAAACTTTAGGTTGGAGCAAGTATGCAGTTTTGTTGATCTGGGAGTAACTATGGACCCCAAACTCAATTTTAATCTTCACGTATCTACCACGGTTTTTAAAGCTAAAAGCGCTCTTAGTTTTGTTAAACGTTGGTCTAAAGAATTTAGAGATCCGCTTGCCACAAAAATTGTTTTTACATCTCTGGTGAGGCCTATATTAGAGTATGCTTCTGTGGTATGGAACCCTAGTTACCATTCGGATAAGTTAGAGTACGTTCAAAAACAATTCTTACTTTTTGCCTTAAATCATTTGCCTTGGGATTCCAGTTTAAATCTTCCCCCTTACACTAACCGTTTAAAACTTATAAATCTCCCGACACTCGCTAGTCGTAGGGAGATGCTTGGTAGAATATTTATTGTAAAACTCATGAATGGGTCAGTCTGCAGCCCATCTCTCTTATCTGATATTAATTTTAACATCCCCGCCTGTTCTACCAGGCAGTTTAGACCCTTACTTTTGAAATTTTCTAGAACCAATTTTGAGTTAAACGAACCATTCCGCCGTATATGTCAAATTATCAAAAATTATTTTATCTACTCTTAACAAGTAAAATTATAAGCTTTAATTTAATTCTTAATTTTGGCTGTAGAAATTTTTGTTTCTATAGCTGAGCAGCTTAAGGCTTAACGCTTAAAACAAGTGCAAACATACTGTTGTCGATTTATAATATTTGTCAATTCTAAAATATTTTTCCATGGCTCGCAAAAATCTTCGTCGATATGTATGCAGACTCATACGTATATATTCATACATATTTACGCAAGCTTGTAGGCAAACCTGTTAGAGCGGAAAGGGAAGCGGTGACAATAGACGATCGTTTGCTTATTTTTTCAGCACAGCTCGGATTTTCTACCAACAACACAATGCTGTGTCGACAGATTGACTCGTTGACTTGAAAGCAAAAAACGCGCTTCGCCATTGGTTGTCCGTGTCAACGAAGATTTCGCATGAAGCATTGAGTGTACATATTTACATACATATGTCTAGACAAATTTACAAGCATTGTCCCTATGCTCTGTCGTATTTGTTTACATGCACACATAATTATATGTATGTATGTATATGAGCACATGTGCGACCGCTTGGTCTTTTAACATGATATCGAAACTTTTAATAATTAAAGCAAATATACATATACTTATGTATGTACATATTTTTGTATATAAATACATACATATATGATCTGTCGAAAACATATAAAAGTATATTTAGGTAGTAATGCTTGCAAAAATTTTATGGAATACAAAGCATACATAGGTCAAATTCAAAATCATAACAAATATACATATGTTTGTATGTATGCCGATCTAAAAATTATAAGCAGAACCGTTTGAGCATAGTAAATAATCAAATCTGTACGCATACATTCCTTTACATTGGAATTCGCATTATTTTTCTCATTTAACACTGAAAATGCTCAATTCTGCTACATTCGTGGTGAAACACGCTCATAATTTGTCTGTGGTGAAACTGGACCATCTCGACCGAGTTAGCCAAAAATATTTTTACGTTCTTCGCGCCGTAAAACATTGCATTACAAAAACAACAATCGTTTGAAATGGCATCATACATACTTATATGCGTACAAGTTAAGGTATCAAAAGTGCAACTGTTGGTCAACAGAGGGTTAACAAAGTATAACACCAATCATAGTCCTATAATTTGAGTTGATCCAATTCTTGCGCACAAGCTTTGCCAAAGTACTCGATATGTGCAGTATGTGCGTGGCGTTCGCTCATTGGCTAGCACTTCAACCAACAACGACACCCACGTAGCTCGGTTTTCCCGCCAAAACTCACGACTTGCGATGATCCAGCATTACAGCAACAAACAACAACTCAAACTCAACTATAAGCCTATAGAGCAGGTCACTTTAATTAAAGTCTAACTTTAGTAGAGCACTAAGAAAACTGTAACTAAGCGAGCAACATCGCAGTAGAGGAAAGAGTAATGAAATAATAAAAGTTACAGTGAACAAAAAAACTAACTGGCGCCCAACGTGGGGCTTTTTATAATATCCTTACAAGTGGATAAAGGCTGACATCACCGCCGTCCAAGAAATGCGATGGACGGGACAAGGACAGAGACGAGTAGGTCCTTGTGACATTTACTACAGTGGCCATATAAAGGAGCGCAAGTTTGGTGTTGGATTCGTGCTGGGAACGAGACTCAAGTACCGAGTACTATCATTCACTCCGAAGATTGAACGTCTAGTCACAATCCGCATCAAAGCGAGGTTCTTCAACATATCGCTGATTTGCGCCCATGCCCCGACGGAAGAGAAGGACGGTGTGACCAAAGATGCTTTTTATGAGTGCTTGGAGCGCACTTATGAGAGATGCACCCGCCACGATGTCAAAATCGTGCTTGGCGACTTTAACGCCAGGGTGGGCAAAGAAGGTATCTTTGGCACTACGGTCGGTAAATTCAGGCTCCATGAGGAAACATCCCCAAATGGGTTGAGGTTGATCGACTTCGCCGGGGCCCGAAATATGGTTATCTGTAGTATTAGATTCCAGCATCAGAAGATTCATCAAGCTACCTGGCAGTCTCCGGATCGAAAAACCACCAACCAGATCGATCATGTTGTGATAGACGGAAGACACGTCTCCAGTGTTTTAGATGTGCGTGAGCGCCGAGTTCCTAACATCGACACGGACTACTATATTGTTGCAGACAAGATTCGCACCCGCCTCTGTGCAGCAAAAAACGCACGCCAACAAACACAAGGAAGGTTCGACGTCGAGAAGCTGCAATCACAACAGATACCGAACGTTTTTCTACTCGCCTTGAACTCCTGCTGTCTGAGAGCACTCGTCAATAACTCGGTATAAAGGAACTGTGGGACGGCATTTCAAACTCCTTACGTACAGCTGCTACCGAAACCACTGGTTTTCGAAATGTGCCAAAGAACAGCTGGTACGACGGGGAGTGCCGTGTCGCAGCGGAGAGAAAACAGGCTGCCTACCTCGCAACGTTACGATCGACCACAATACGTGCGGGATGGGATAGGTACCGAGAGTTGAAGAGGGAAGCGAGACGCATTTGTAGACAGAAAAAGAAAAAGGTCGAAATGCGTGAGTACGAAGAGCTTGATAAGCTGGCCGACAGAGGTAATGCTCGAAAATTCTACGAAAAGATGCGGCGACTTACAGAAGGTTTCAAGACCGGAGCATACTCTTGTAGAACTCCCAAAGGTGATCTAGTCACCGATGCCCAAGCATACCTAAATTATGGAGGGAACACTTCTCCAGCCTGCTGAATGGCAGTGAACGTACAACACCAGGAGAAAGCGAAAATGATACCCCAATCGATGACGATGGAGCAGACGTTTCATTGCCCGACTATGAAGAAGTTCGAATAGGAATTGCCCGCCTGAAGAACAACAAAGCGGCAGGGGCCGATGGATTGCCGGCCGAGCTATTCAAACACGGCGGCGAAGAACTGATAAGGAGCATGCATCAGCTTCTTTGCAAAATATGGTCGGACGAAAGCATGCCCAACGATTGGAATTTAAGTGTGCTATGCCCAATCCTTAAAAAAGGAGACTCCACAATCTGCGCCAACTACCTCAACATCGCGTATAAGGTTCTATCAAGCGATTTGTGTGAAAGATTAAAGCCCACCGTCAACAACTGATTGGACCTTATGAGTGTGGCTTTAGACCTGGCAAATCAACAACCGACCAGATATTCACCATGCGCCAAATCTTGGAAAAGACCCGTGAAAGGAGAATCGACACGCACCACCTATTCGTCGATTTCAAAGCTGCTTTCGACAGCACGAAAAGGAGCTGCCTCTCTGCCGCGATGTCTGAATTTGGTGTCCCCGCAAAACTAATACGGCTGTGTAAACTGACTTTGAGCAGCAGCAAAACACCGTCAGGATCGGGAAGGACCTCTCCGAGCCGTTCGATATCAAACAAGGTTTCAGACAAGGCGACTTTCTATCGTGCGACTTCTTCAATCTGCTGCTGGAGAAAATTATTCGAGCTGCAGAACTTAATCGAGCAGGTACAATCTTTTATAAGAGTGTACAGTTGTTGGCGTATGCCGATGATATTGATATCATCGGCCTCAACACCCGCGCCGTTAGTTCTGCTTTCTCCAGACTGAACAAGGAAGCAACGCAAATGGGTCTGGCTCCTGTCATCAAACAAACAGTCGTCGCACTCGCGACTTGGCTCTCACGTCACTGTTGACAGTCATAACTTTGAAGTTGTAGTTGTAGATATACGACGACATTGACATAGTTTAGCGAATTAAAAGACAGCGGCTACGCTGTCTAGGTCATGTTGTGCGGAAGGAGGCAACGGAAGACCTCCACTCCGTTGGACGGACCAAGTGGAGAAGGACCTGGCTTTGCTTGGAATATCCAATTGGCACCACGTAGCAAAGAGAAGAAACGAGTGGCGCGCTGTTGTTGACTCGGCTATAATCGCGTAAGCGGTGCCTACGCCAGTAAAGAAGAAGAGCATTTTCAGTGTTAAATGAGAAAAATTATGCTATTTTATTATTATTATCACGAGTTTTTTTGTCTTGATCTCACCGACTGTCGAGGTCAGTCATATGATAACGTTAAGAATGTAATAGGAATTTATTCAGATTTACAGGCAAGAATTCATGAAATTAATGGTCTTGCAGAACATGCTCCTTGTGCTGCTCATTCTATGAATTCAGTTGGAGTTCACGCAGTAGAATGCGCGCCAAAAGCAGCTTTTTTCTCTAATACTGTACAAAGTTTATATAACTTCTTCACTGCATCGACGCACCGCTGGGAAGTTTTACAATTTCATAATGGAAAAAGAATTGCGTTACAATCTTTATATGCAACCAGATGGTCAGCTCGTTATGAAGCGGTTTATGTACTTAATCAACATTTCGACGAAATAATCAAAGAGATTGAATATTGAGGAAAATATGGAAGAAAACTCAATTACAAGCCAAGAAGCTAAAGGTTTACGAATTCAATTGGAGCGACTTGAAACAGCATTTATGCAGATACTTTGGCATTTTTTACTCTCAATGCTGTTAGTCAAAGATTGCAGAAAGTTGATTGTAGCATTGCTGACGTGATCGACGATTATCGCGGTTTGATCAAGGTTGCTGCTGATATGAGAAATGAATTCGAAATCTATGAAAAAACTGCTTTAAATATTTCAGAGATAAAAGAATATAAAACAACAGTTTCTAGAAAAAGAAAGAGAAAATTACTGATGCTGATGAATCACGGGATGGAGATATACAACTGTCAGGTCGAGACCACTTTAGAGTCAACACTTTTAATGTCATTCTTGACAATCTAGATTCTGAATTCCGAAAAAGATGTGTTGCATATGAAAAGATTCCAGAAAATAAAGGATAATAGAGAGATTCGCAACCGAGCTAAACGTTTACAAAAGGTATATTTTTCAGATCTTGAGTCCTCATTGGAGGACGAATTTGTGCACTTCCATGCTTATTGCACTGAAAAAAAAGATGGAACAAAATTCACCTTCCGATATTCTGAAACTTGTGCGTGCAAACGACCTTTATATAGAGTTTTCGAACGTGGAAATTGCATATCGAATATGTATTACTTTAGCTATAACAAACTGTAGCGCAGAACGATCGTTTACTTGTTGAAAAGAGTTAAAAACAACTTACGTTCTACAATCAGTCCAAATAGACTTAAGTAATATCTTAGCTATTCTATGCATCGAATCAGATGTACTTCGACGTTTAGATTGTGAAGATTTAATCGATCAATTTGCAATTCAAAAGGTCAGGCGTGTTTGCTAGTGAAAAAAATTATTGTAATACAACTGTTAGTCAAGCTCAATGCAAAATTTGTAGTTTTAAGAACAGGAACCTATATTTTTTATATTATACTGAAGTATTATATGTATAATAAATTATTTGCAATACGTTAAATATTTTAATATTTTAAAAACATAATATAAAATCTAAATAATTTTGAGAGAAATTACAGTGACTGTGCGGCATTTTTCCAGTGCCCAGGGGCAGCAAAAATTTAAATCCGGCCCTGGGTTGACTAGTATATAAATAAACTTCGACTGCTTAATAGC